>CM057093.1:23726342-23826342 GCA_029959045.1 Taenioides sp. WSHXM2023
CCAAAAAATAATACATTTAATAATACATTAATAATACAAATAATACATATAATGTTTAGTCTTTAGCGTCCAAAAAGTGATTTAATTGAAATATATTATTAGTAGTAGTAGTAATGTTAGTAGTAGTAGTAGTAGTAGTATTGCAGTAATTGTACAGCATAGTTTCTGGTTGGGCCTGTTGTTCTGGTCTAGTCCTGGTCTGGTACTCACATCCAGTTTCCTGCATCAGCTCCTCTGCTTTGGGGATATGTTGGATAGAGCTTTTGTTGGAGCCCATGTTTAAAGTGAAGTCCACACTAGATAACGGTCACCGCAACTGACAGAGAGGGCTCCGTTTGATTGACAGCTGCCCCGGCCAATCACAGCTCAGCTAGGACTCAAAACGCTCCGTTCCGCCTGGTGATACCATGTAGCAGAGATGTATAGTAACGAAGTAGAACCACTTAAGTACTGTACTTAAGTACTAAAATGCAGTATCTCTACTTAACTGGAGTATTATTTTTTTCTCCTATGATGAACGCACTCTTTCCCGTTGGTTTCAGAAGGGTTGAACAAGTCCACCATTTTTGAGGAAGATCTCCATCCTTTGGAACACCTATAAAATAAAAATTCTACTTGAATAACAAAGAACATTAAAGGGCCTATATTACGCTATTTTGTAATCTATGCTATGTTTCCTCATTAAAAACAGACCTGAAGTTACCTTTTGTTTCATTCACACATGTTTAACGCAAAAACCCAACATATTTAGTTTCTCTCAAACAGAAAACACTCCGTTCCACCTTGTGATGCCATGTGGTAATACAGGAAGTGCTCCACTGTGTTTGTAAACTCAATAAACCTTCGCTAGAATCATTTGGATAATTTCAGCTCTGGAATCTCTACTGAACAAAAGGTAAAAAGCGCTGTTAACTTGAAAACTACTGTTTCATGACATCACAAGGTGGAACAGAGCATTCTGAGCTTTGAAGAGATACACGGACTAATAATGCAGCATTACTCAAACATGTGTGAATGAAACAAAACACAATTCTGGTTATATTTTTGATGAGGTAACAATGGTCTAACATGGCTTAAAGCTCACAAGAGTCAATTTTGCATAATATAGGACATTTGAGAAAACACTGGGGCAATCCATGGACCTGCATACAGTAAAAGCTTTACAACAAATAAAACACCAGGCCAAAATTGAGGAAAAAAAACAAAACCTTATATTATATATTAGATGTAACATACCGAACAAACAAAGTCATGCTAATCCCTGAAGCTTTCCAATGGTGGATTGTGGAGGTATCAGGTGAAGAAACCAGGGGCAGCCATCTTGGGTCCGAAACTAGACATTGGGTAATGACAATAGAACAAATTAAGATTTGTTAAAAGTCCCACAGTGGATAATCACACAAAATAGATGATTTACACTTACCACTCAGTACAGTATTGTGTAGAACGAAGGTCTTAAAATGATGATCTACATGAATATATAAATATGATCAATAAAAAGCTAAAAAAAAACAAAAAAAAGATTTGTGTCAATGTAAATACTTACATAAAATATTCAAGAACCCTCCCTCAAGAGCAGTTATGAACTTCACTTGAGCCTTTTTGAGAGGGAACCTCCTGTAATCAATAATAACAATATTAATCAAAACAAAATGCTTTTTACACCGAAAACTTTGTAAGCTCAAGTTGATTTATTATCATTTTATTTTACAAGGTAAAACATCAATTACACAAAATTACTTACATTTGTCATTATGCCCCCAAATTGTCCTTCCACTTGCTATCTGTCTGGAAAAATCCTTGGAAATAATAAACAATGAAGATATAGTAAGTTTAAATTAACTGCTTCGGTCACCAATCAATCATATTGTACATTAATTAAGATAAGATAAATCAAAATAAATTGCCTACCATGGTTTGCTTTGATGGTGTTGGCAGGCACCTGCAGTAATATACAGAATAAATTATATATACGGCAAATTAACTTTTGAACATCACTAAAACTGTGTTAACACGTTCACTTTATAGTAACTGGAAATGGTTCATAAAGAAGCAAAAAAGCATGCAGTATGACAATAATTATTGATGAATATGTACCAAGACTACTACAGACATTACCTGCATAAAATCCTGTGCCACTGTGGGTTTATTCAGTCTTCACCATATTTCAGCATTTCCCTGTTACACACAAGAACAGAAAAAGTGAGATGCCTGTCAAACACTGATATAACTTTGATTAGCAGGCGCCACACAGAGACAGAACACAGTCCCAGCTTTAGCCTAACAGAGCTAACCAGGCTGTAGACTATACCACATGTGCTAGTACAGTTTACCTCGGGAATATCGCCTATCTCCGGATCTTTACAGTCCATTTGCCCTGGTGCTGCCCTGGTGCTGCCCGGTCAAACCCGCACTCGTCCGGTCCGCACTCTCACGGCTCTTGGAGCAGCCGCTACCCGCTCATTTGTCAAGAATCGGTGCGCCAGCTAACCGTGTCCCCGCTTAAAAATCCGCTCATGTCCGAGACATTATCACTTTTTTCTTAAAGATTTGGGTCGGTCTGGCGGGGACTTCCCGCCCACACGGTGCTAAAGACTCACTGTGAGCCGCTCATTCCTCCGGAGCCGGAGCCTGATATCGGCTCTGCGCGCGCTTGAGGAGCCGCTCCCGCCCAACACACGATCAGTCCCGCGGGCCCGTGTAAGACCGGGCTCGGTACCGTGGGGCTTCCCACACGTTGCGGACCTCGGTACAAACTCCCTGCACCACCGTGGTTCACCTGCGGCCTGTAAAAGGCACACACCCCCTCACTAACCAGCGGCTAACAGGACGCAGCTAATGTTAGCGGCTAGCGGCTTTTAGCTTAATCGGTTTTGCTCATTGTCGTTGTATAAAGTGTTGCAACGCACAGTTCAAGAACAGCAGGAAAATGGAACATGCAATAAAACAAGATAATAGATAATGGCTGAAAAGATAATAATTTAGAAATAGACTTAAAGATAGACTCTAATTTTATTCTGGTGGAGCAAAAGTATAAAATACAAAATACAAAATATAAAATACCAAAAAATAATACATTTAATAATACATTAATAATACAAATAATACATATAATGTTTAGTCTTTAGCGTCCAAAAAGTGATTTAATTGAAATATATTATTAGTAGTAGTAGTAATGTTAGTAGTAGTAGTAGTAGTAGTATTGCAGTAATTGTACAGCATAGTTTCTGGTTGGGCCTGTTGTTCTGGTCTAGTCCTGGTCTGGTACTCACATCCAGTTTCCTGCATCAGCTCCTCTGCTTTGGGGATATGTTGGATAGAGCTTTTGTTGGAGCCCATGTTTAAAGTGAAGTCCACACTAGATAACGGTCACCGCAACTGACAGAGAGGGCTCCGTTTGATTGACAGCTGCCCCGGCCAATCACAGCTCAGCTAGGACTCAAAACGCTCCGTTCCGCCTGGTGATACCATGTAGCAGAGATGTATAGTAACGAAGTAGAACCACTTAAGTACTGTACTTAAGTACTAAAATGCAGTATCTCTACTTAACTGGAGTATTATTTTTTTCTCCTATGATGAACGCACTCTTTCCCGTTGGTTTCAGAAGGGTTGAACAAGTCCACCATTTTTGAGGAAGATCTCCATCCTTTGGAACACCTATAAAATAAAAATTCTACTTGAATAACAAAGAACATTAAAGGGCCTATATTACGCTATTTTGTAATCTATGCTATGTTTCCTCATTAAAAACAGACCTGAAGTTACCTTTTGTTTCATTCACACATGTTTAACGCAAAAACCCAACATATTTAGTTTCTCTCAAACAGAAAACACTCTGTTCCACCTTGTGATGCCATGTGGTAATACAGGAAGTGCTCCACTGTGTTTGTAAACTCCATAAACCTTCGCTAGAATCATTTGGATAATTTCAGCTCTGGAATCTCTACTGAACAAAAGGTAAAAAGCGCTGTTAACTTGAAAACTACTGTTTCATGACATCACAAGGTGGAACAGAGCATTCTGAGCTTTGAAGAGATACACGGACTAATAATGCAGCATTACTCAAACATGTGTGAATGAAACAAAACACAATTCTGGTTATATTTTTGATGAGGTAACAATGGTCTAACATGGCTTAAAGCTCACAAGAGTCAATTTTGCATAATATAGGACATTTGAGAAAACACTGGGGCAATCCATGGACCTGCATACAGTAAAAGCTTTACAACAAATAAAACACCAGGCCAAAATTGAGGAAAAAAAACAAAACCTTATATTATATATTAGATGTAACATACCGAACAAACAAAGTCATGCTAATCCCTGAAGCTTTCCAATGGTGGATTGTGGAGGTATCAGGTGAAGAAACCAGGGGCAGCCATCTTGGGTCCGAAACTAGACATTGGGTAATGACAATAGAACAAATTAAGATTTGTTAAAAGTCCCACAGTGGATAATCACACAAAATAGATGATTTACACTTACCACTCAGTACAGTATTGTGTAGAACGAAGGTCTTAAAATGATGATCTACATGAATATATAAATATGATCAATAAAAAGCTAAAAAAAACAAACAAAAGATTTGTGTCAATGTAAATACTTACATAAAATATTCAAGAACCCTCCCTCAAGAGCAGTTATGAACTTCACTTGAGCCTTTTTGAGAGGGAACCTCCTGTAATCAATAATAACAATATTAATCAAAACAAAATGCTTTTTACACCGAAAACTTTGTAAGCTCAAGTTGATTTATTATCATTTTATTTTACAAGGTAAAACATCAATTACACAAAATTACTTACATTTGTCATTATGCCCCCAAATTGTCCTTCCACTTGCTATCTGTCTGGAAAAATCCTTGGAAATAATAAACAATGAAGATATAGTAAGTTTAAATTAACTGCTTCGGTCACCAATCAATCATATTGTACATTAATTAAGATAAGATAAATCAAAATAAATTGCCTACCATGGTTTGCTTTGATGGTGTTGGCAGGCACCTGCAGTAATATACAGAATAAATTATATATACGGCAAATTAACTTTTGAACATCACTAAAACTGTGTTAACACGTTCACTTTATAGTAACTGGAAATGGTTCATAAAGAAGCAAAAAAGCATGCAGTATGACAATAATTATTGATGAATATGTACCAAGACTACTACAGACATTACCTGCATAAAATCCTGTGCCACTGTGGGTTTATTCAGTCTTCACCATATTTCAGCATTTCCCTGTTACACACAAGAACAGAAAAAGTGAGATGCCTGTCAAACACTGATATAACTTTGATTAGCAGGCGCCACACAGAGACAGAACACAGTCCCAGCTTTAGCCTAACAGAGCTAACCAGGCTGTAGACTATACCACATGTGCTAGTACAGTTTACCTCGGGAATATCGCCTATCTCCGGATCTTTACAGTCCATTTGCCCTGGTGCTGCCCTGGTGCTGCCCGGTCAAACCCGCACTCGTCCGGTCCGCACTCTCACGGCTCTTGGAGCAGCCGCTACCCGCTCATTTGTCAAGAATCGGTGCGCCAGCTAACCGTGTCCCCGCTTAAAAATCCGCTCATGTCCGAGACATTATCACTTTTTTCTTAAAGATTTGGGTCGGTCTGGCGGGGACTTCCCGCCCACACGGTGCTAAAGACTCACTGTGAGCCGCTCATTCCTCCGGAGCCGGAGCCTGATATCGGCTCTGCGCGCGCTTGAGGAGCCGCTCCCGCCCAACACACGATCAGTCCCGCGGGCCCGTGTAAGACCGGGCTCGGTACCGTGGGGCTTCCCACACGTTGCGGACCTCGGTACAAACTCCCTGCACCACCGTGGTTCACCTGCGGCCTGTAAAAGGCACACACCCCCTCACTAACCAGCGGCTAACAGGACGCAGCTAATGTTAGCGGCTAGCGGCTTTTAGCTTAATCGGTTTTGCTCATTGTCGTTGTATAAAGTGTTGCAACGCACAGTTCAAGAACAGCAGGAAAATAGAACATGCAATAAAACAAGATAATAGATAATGGCTAAAAAGATAATAATTTAGAAATAGACTTAAAGATAAACTCTAATTTTATTCTGGTGGAGCAACAGTTTAAAATACAAAATATAAAATACCAAAAAATAATACATTTAAACATTAATAATACAAATAATACATATAATGTCAGGTTTAGTCTTTAGCATCGAAGAAGTGATTTAATTCAAATATATTATTATTAGTAGTACTAATGTCAGTAATAGTAGTAGTAGTATTGTAGTAATTGTACATCGTAGTTTCTGGTTGGGGCTGTTGTACGGTGTATGAGCGTTGTACGAAGAGGAGGAGGAGGCCCTGTTTTGGCCGCTCGAGTGGAGCTGAGCCATGACCCGGACAAAAGCTGGAAAGTCCGCCGAGTTGTTTCTGCAAATGGACAACACGTAAGTACAGTGTTAAAGCTACAGTACGTCACTTTTCTGATGGAGGATGGAGGAGGATGTAGTAATAGAATACAGGAGTGGTTGTCTTCATTGGTTTACATCTCCATGGAGACAATTCAATTCAATTCAATTTATTTTTGTATAGCCCAAAATCACAACAAGAGTTATCTCGGCGGACTTCACAAAATTGTTGATTAATAAAGCAGAAGAAACATTCATAAAACACAAATACAGAATGTTCAACAACAAGCAGGCAAATGGATGATTGTCCCAGCATCTCCTGTCCTTAGACCCTCCTTCTCGGCAAGGAAAAACTCCAAAAAACCCAATGGGAAAACGGAGAAACCTCGAGGAGAACCACAGTGAAGGAGAGATCCACTCCTAAGGACGGACAGGCAGATGAAACTACTAATCTAGCAGGACGAGGACACTTAATCCAGGATAGGGAAGGAGAGGAGGGGTCTAGGTCCCCGACACTAGGGGGCAGCAGCGGTCCAAACTGGAACAGCAGCATCTGAAACAGTTACACTCCCCAAAAGGGGAGTGGGACAGGGACAACATGTGAATAGCAAAGAACAGACTATGAATGAACTAGTAATTGAATATTCTTAACAGTAGGAGGAGAAAAAGTAGGAGAAACCAGAGGACAGTGCTCAAGTTGCCATACTTTCCCCAGTAATATATCTCCTAGAGCAGCTTAACTAGGCCTATGGGTTTAGTTTCTGTTCCTAACTGACCTGACCATAAGCTAATTCAAAGAGGAACGTTTTGAGCCTAATCTTAAATGTAGAGACTGTGTCAGCTTCTTTGACATGAGCAGGGAGCTGATTCCACAACAAGGGTGCTTGGTACCTAAAAGCTCTACCTCCTAAAGTACTTTTAGCGACTCTAGGAACCACCAGTAGTGCAGCATTTTGAGAGCGGAGTGAACGGTTAGGATGATAAGGTACAATTTCATCTTTAATGTAGGAAGGGGCCATGTCATTTACAGCTTTATAGGTTAGAAGAAGAATTTTAAATTTTACTCTAAACTCAACCGGAAGCCAATGAAGATTTTTTAATACTGGAGTAATGTGCTCTCGTTTTTTAGTACCTGTTAGTACTCTTGCTGCTGCATTTTGAACCAATTGAAGGCTTTTTATAGAGCTTTTAGGGCAAGCTGCAAGCAGGGAGTTACAGTAGTCTAACCTCGAAGTGACAAAAGCATGGACAAGTTTTTCAGCATCATTTTTTGGCAGTACATTTCTAATTTTGGCTATATTGCGTAAATGAAAATAAGCCGTTTTACAGACATGGCTTATGTGTGCTTTAAATGAGAGCTCTTGATCAAATAGGACTCCAAGATTTCTTACAGTGGAGCTGGAGGCTACACTGACATTGTCCAATGTGATTGTCTGCTCAGTTAGAGAGTCAAACCCTACATCGAGCCCGGCTGCAGGCCGGGACAAAACCACAATAGAGTCTCGTAAGTGTTTAGGGCCTAATAGAATGACTTCAGTTTTTTCAGGGTTAAGAAGTAAATAATTAAAGGTCATCCATGTTTTTATGTCCCTCACACAGTCGCTAAGCCTTTCAATTTGATTAGTCTGATCAGGTTTCATTGATAGGTACAGCTGGGTGTCATCTGCATAACAGTGGAAATCGATACCATGCTTTCGGATGATATTACCTAACGGTAGCATATAAAGGGTAAACAGAACTGGACCCAGAACTGAACCCTGTGGCACACCGTAGGCTACTTTAGAGCACTGTGAGGAGCTCTGGTTAACATTTACAAACTGGTACCTATCAGATAAATAGGATTTAAACCAGCTGAGGGCAGTTCCTCTGATGCCCACATCACATTCCAACCTCTGCAGTAGAGTGTTATGGTCGATTGTGTCAAAAGCTGCGCTGAGGTCCAACAGAACCAGTATTGAGACCTGACCATTGTCAGCAGCCAATAATAAATCATTTGTTACTTTAACCAGGGCTGTCTCAGTGCTATGATGAGTTCTGAATCCAGATTGAAATTTTTCAAATAAATTATTTTCCTGCAGATGACGACAAAGCTGTTTAATTACAATTCTCTCCAGAATTTTAGAAATAAACGGAAGATTTGAAATAGGTCTGTAATTGGCTAAGAGGTCAGGATCAAGATTAGGCTTTTTTAGGAGCGGCTTAATTACTGCATATTTAAAAGACTGAGGCACGTAACCACTTTCCAGTGAAGTATTTATTATATTAAGAATAGGATCAATAATTAGAGGGAGAATTTCTTTGAAAAGTCTACTTGGGATTGGGTCCAACATACAAGTTGAGGATTTAGAGGACATAAAGGCAGAAGTTAATTCTGCATGATTTAGAATGGCAAATTTCTCAAAAACTGGACCAAGTGAGGGTAATTCAGATCCCACCAAAACTGAACATGAGTTTAATTGAGACCCTACTCTTACAGCTTGAACTTGCTCAGAGTTAAAAGTAGGGGCAATTTCATTTATTTTATCTCTTATAGTAATGATCTTATTATTAAAAAATGTCAGGAAATCCTCAGAACTGAGGGTAATTGGGATTGAAGGTTCTACTGCGCTGTGGCAGTTAGTCAGCCTGGCTACAGTGCTGAATAAGAACCTAGGATTATTTTTGTTTACTTCAATTAGATTGGAATAGTAACTGGTTTGGGCCGCACGCAACGCCTGCTTATACGACAAAAGGCAGGTTTTCCATGCTTTTAAAGACTGCACTGAGTGTGCTTTACGGTAACTTTTCTCAATTCTCCTAACCTTTTGTTTGTGTGCACGCAATTTTTCATTATACCATGGAGCAGATCGCCTTGGCCTGACAACTTTCTGTTTTAGTGGAGCAACTGCATCAAGGGCAGTTTTCAAAGAATCCATGGTCTTATCAAGAAATTGGTCACTTTTGATGGGATCTAAACCATCCCCAGCTGGGTCACATGACAAATCATTAAATATTGGCCCAATTATTTCTATGAAATTAGTAACAGCTTTTTCAGAAATTGTTCTTTTAGTTATTATTTTATTGTGGTGAACAGAGAAATCTTTAAGAATAAACTGAAAGGTAATCAAAAAATGATCTGATAATATAGGATTTTGTGGGAGGACTTTTAGATCACTGATCTCTATGCCATATGTTAAAACAAGATCCAATGTGTGCTTATGACTGTGTGTGGGCTGATTTACACTTTGAGTAAAACCAATGTCATTCAAAAGAGCGCCAAAGGCTTTGTTTAGACAATCATCTTTCAGATCGGTTTTTATATTAAAATCTCCAAGTATTATAATTTTGTCCCAGTCTACAACCAAACCCGACACAAAATCCGAGAACTCTGTTAAAAACTCTGAATAAAGGACCAGGAGGTCGGTAAATTATTATAAATAAAACACCTTTTTGGTTTTTCCAATTATGGCAGGTTATTGATAGACAGAGGCTTTCAAACGAGCCAAACGCTTTATTCGTTTTAGGACAAAGCAACAAGCCAAAATGAGAAATGGCTGCAACACCACCACCTCAACCAGTGCTCCTGGCACTCAGAAAGTTGACATGACTTGGAGGTGTGGACTCATTTAATCTCACAAAATCACCAGGTTGAAGCCAAGCCAATCAGGTGGGATTAAAGTGTGTATATAGTACGTATGACATCTCCATGGAGAAATGCAGTTGATGGACCCTCCACCAGAAAAGTTACACAATACACCTTTAAAGAGCAACTTAATTTCACAAACTTTTTTTTTTTTTTTTTAAACTGATTACCTGTGTAAATCAGTCTAAAATAGAGTTATCTACATATTTGTAATCTTATTTTGACATTTAAGTTCATATTAACTTAACGTTTAAATAAACCACATTCACACATTGAATAAGTGAAATCCAAACTCTAAATGCAAAATGGCGGGTCACCTGAGCGCTCCCTTTCGGTCTTGGTCCAGCCGTTGAAACCTGTCGTACAGGCGTTGGATATGAGCAGCTGAGACTATAGAAGACAAAACAAGCAATCAAAACGAGTCATAATGCTACTTTACGGAACATTTGACTTATTTTAATGTGTTTCATATACACGGCAAGTTAGGTTACACATATTACTATTGTTTTTGTATGTGTGTGGAATCCCTCAGTCGTCCAGGTAGAATCCATGGCAAAAGGAGAAATTTAATTTGTCAACTGGACAGAGTTTATTTGGTTGAATACGTTTCGCACACACAACAAAACGAGGTTAAGAACACAGATAAAACTATAGAAAATCAACTTGAGTTAAAAGTGTAAAAATGTGCGTTTGACAGTTATTTCCATTGTCTCCAGAAGACCACAAAAACATCTCCAAGAGGGTCTGGCTGCAGACGTATGTGGAGCTCCACTCTAGACCGGAAACACCTGACCTCCACTTTTATAAACGAGGAAGTACATACGTCTCAAACGGAAACACGTCACCAATACTTTTATAAATGAGGAAGTACATACGTCTCAAACGGAAACACGTCACCAATACTTTTATAAATGAGGAAGTACATACGTCTCAAACGGAAACACGTCACCAATACTTTTATAAATGAGGAAGTACATACGTCTCAAACAGAAACACGTCACTTCCACTTTATGCAGACCTGTGGAGCTCCACTCTAGAATGGAAAATACTGATTAAATAAGATTGTGTGTAGTGTAGTTTATAAAATGTTTTTACGTTGTGGAATTTGTTCACACATATGTTCAAGGTGCGATTTGTAGGGAGGGATTTCCACTTCTGGTTTTGATACCTCCATTTCTGCTAAATTATCTGAATATCTGGTATAATTGCAGATTTTCAGAAACAAACAAAAACGGCACCTTATAAAAGTAAAGATTTCACATGAAAATAAAATAAATGCATAAAAACACAACAGTGAATAAAAACATATTCACATATAAAAGGGGCAATTTCAAAGCTCTAATTTAAAGGAATAAATTAAACTCATTCACAAAGGAAATAAAAAAAGAAGAAAAACAGCCTCTTTTCTCTCAGTTGGGCCCAATGAGCAGAAGCAAAAGTTTCAGGTCATTCTTCGAGTGTGTTATGCTTGGCTTTATCTTAAAAAGTACTTATGTATTTGCTCATTTATAAAAGTGGAGGTCACGTGTTTCTGGTCTAGAGTGGAGCTTCTTGCTTAGGTTAGTTGGACATTTTGGTGAGTTTAGTTTATACATTTTTCTTCCTGGTTGGTCGATTCCATACACAGAAATACACAAGCCAAAAGCGTAAAGAAGATTTGAATATATATCCATCATGGAAGTCGGTCTTTTATAGATCCATGAAATCTGTGAACTTGAGCAACAGCAACGAATGTTATCCCGAAATGGCTGCCGCATCGTTATTATTATTATTATTATTATTTTTTATTAATGAGTAACTTCGAACATACAAGCCATTGACAGGGTGAAGTAAAGAATAAGTACATAAATAAATAAATAAATGAATTAGGGCTGAACGATTTTAAGAAAAAATTGAATTGCGATTTTTCTGGCAAAAATTGCGATTTCGATTTTATCCACGATTTTTTTCAGTGCACATGGACATTCGCAAGCATCAGAGAAACTTACATCATACCATTCAAACACTAAATTCCATAACTGTAATGCAAGAATGAATACGCATGTGGCTCTTTCATCGTTCTGTCGTGGCTCCCTGTGACTTTGGAAAATAATAATGAGTATTTAATTACATTGTATTTTTATTTTAGTTTGTTCGTTTTTAAATGTAAATCTAAAATTGCAGATAATGGTAATCTTGTAACATTTAAATAAAACGTATTTAATATTTTTGTCGCTCAAAACATGCGTCAAAGCCGAGACTGGTACACAATGTACACGCGATAAAATGATGACAGAACACAGAAGCAGACGCATTTTTGGTTCTGCGGGTGGATGATTTAAGTTTGGCTTTTTATTTCCTACGAGGAGGACTCAAATAATAATGTGTTTAATGCAGCTTTGCGCACATTTGTTTACGTTATACAGAAGCGAAACTTAAAACCACATGGCTCATTTGCATAAACAGCTGCTCTTGTGCCGCTGATGCGGTCAGCTTCTGTCAGACTAAAGGGCAGGACTCAGTGGAAAATGCGTGTTCTTTCTGTGACTGAGGGATGTTCTGCCTATGGTGAGTCTGTTCTGTGCTTCTATCGCGTTGGAGATGGTTCATGTTAAACTTTTCAGAGATTATAGTGTGCAGGTCGTACGTGTGCAGCGCAGTTCTTTATTTCACTCATGCACTTTATTTATGTTGCTACTGTTGTGATGAAAAGACTGAAAGGTGTAAATAATTCTCTTAAGACTCGCGTTAAGAGCTGTAGTGGAGTTGCCGACCCCTGCACTAGACGTTTCACTGGACTTTCTCGCTGTGCACTCGTCATGCGAATGCGCGTATGGCGGTACAAATTGGTCGTGTTTCCACTGGATGTGGCAACTTTAGCACGACGTGTTTTGCATAGCACCTGTTTCTGATGTTCGTCTGCAGCCTCAAACCCGAAATACTGCCAAATGACCGACGTGCTGTTTTTCTTTGGGTTCAAAACCCCAAACTCCGCTTCTGGTCCCGCTAAAGCCATTTCTGAAACTGATGACCAGCTACACTGATTGGAGTCGAGAACATGTGACCTGTGCTGCCGCTTCTGATTGGTGAGCTGGAGTCGAGAACACGTGACCTGTGCTGCCGCTTCTGATTGGTGAGCTCAGCAGCGCGGCAGGGAGGCGACGTACATGTGTGAAATAGTTGACGAAACAAAACCTGGGTCAGTTAGGAGCGCTGCAAAAAAACGTGGCTTTAATGATCCCAAAATCGTGTTGTCTGAGATCGCGATTTTCGGTCTAAAACGATAGATCGTTCAGCCCTAACATACACCATTGGCCATGGATTCTACCTGGACGACTGAGGGATTCTACATACACCATTGTATGTAATTCAAAACTATGTGCCTGGGGTAGCACAGCAGTATTTTTTGTTCAATTTACCTTAAAGCACTTGTAGAAGGCTCTGATGTGTGTGATAACACACCATGCTTCTCCTCCGGCGACCCCTCTGCAGATTCCTAAAGATTTTAAAAACAATCATCAGACAAATGACAACAGTCAGTCTCTTACATTGTTTGTGTGGTTAGACCATAACCTCTATCAGAATTTGTGTGTAATAGTCCTACACTAACACACATATGTGTGTAATAGTGCTGTTATTCCACTGACACTATCGCTCCTTCATAAACACACAGAGGAGGCGGACTCCTCACTGCCCCAGACGCTCTCACTCCACTGCTCTGTCCGGATCCTCCATTTCACATAAACTCGCCCTGAAAATCAGCTCACTGTTTCATTAAATGACGTCCTGTATTTCTAACATCTAATCATTACAAACCCGTCCCTAAAAGCAAGTTATTTTTAGACACTTGTGTTGAAACTTAGTGCTGTTGTTGTCATCTCCTGCTGCACATGTCACTCACTGGGAATCGTTGCACATCTCAGGTTAAAATTATAGCACTCTCAAAAAGCAGGCCAAGACATCTTAACTGACATTAAATGCATGAAGAAAACAAATTTCTAATTATCTGCATCATGCCATTTCTCCTCTCCCCCAGTCCAAACTGAGCCTGCAGCTAGCTCTCCTACTCTCCGACTTGCTAAGTCATGTAGCTAATGCTAGCTGATATTAACTAACATTACATAAAAAAACGAATTTGTGTATCAGTTACTAAGTCATATAATACAACCAGCAAGTAAAAAAGACACCTGCACTAATAAAAGGCTACTATATTTGTTTAAATGTCTGCTTACCTGTATGTTTTTAATCCTCCATTATCGCCATGCTTCTGTGTTGCTCCAGTGCGCATGTGCGCAGATGTCGTTGCCAAGTGTTTAAACTGCGCATGTGCAGACAGAGTTCCGGTCGCGCTGTAAGCCCCGCCCCCTGTTCCGCCCCTCGAAAATCAACCAATCAGAATAAAGCCCGCCATTTTCACAGCGTGTGTATCAGAAATGTGTATGAAACTGCAATACTGCTTTGGGATCTAGATGGCAGTGTGTTATACACTGGAATACACTGAAAAAACAGGTTAGGGGTTAAACTGGACTTTGAAAGAAAACGAGAATATATGTTATTTAGACACTAACAAATAAGATAAGATAAGATAAGATAATCCTTTATTCGTCCCACAGTGGGGAAATTTCAATGTCACAACGCAAGTTTCAGAAAAAGTAGGAAAACAAGAGCACACATCAAAAACAAGATAAATAATAATAAGTATTTACAATCAAAATATTGTGTACAGTGCAGTGATGGACAGTGGTGGTTAAATAAATAAATAAGTAGCAGGTAGTGACTTTAAATAGTATTGCACATTGTTATTACTATGGCGATGACACATGACTAGCATTGTTCATTATACAGTCTGACAGCAGCAGGAAGGAAAGACCTGCGAAATCTCTCCTTCACACAGCGAGGGTGAATCAGTCTGTCACTGATGCTGCTCTCCAGAGCAGACAGGGCGTCCTGCAGGGGGCGACACTCATGGTCCAGCATAGACATGAGTTTAGCCAGGACCCTCTTGTCCCCCACCTGCTGCACCGAGTCCAGAGGACAGCCCAGGACTGAACTGGACTTCTTGATGACCTTGTCCAGTTTCTTCTTCTCCCTCTCTGTGACGCTGCTGCTCCAGCAGACCACACCGCACAGGATGGCTGATGCCACCACAGAGTCATAGAAGGTCCTCAGGAGTGGCCCTCTCACTCCAAAGGACTGCAGTCTCCTCAGGAGATAGAGCCGACTCTGGCCCTTCCTGTACAGTGCATCTGTGTTGTGAGTCCAGTCCAGTTTATTGTTCAGATGCACACCCAGGTACTTGTAAGAGTCCACTCTCTCAATGTCTCTTCCCTGGATGTTCACTGGTGGGGGGGCAGTAGAGTGACGTCTGCGGAAGTCCACCACCATCTCCTTGGTCTTCCCCGCGTTGATGAGAATTTGGTTCCGGTGACACCAGTCCACAAAGTCCTGCGTTAGTCCTCTGTACTCCGTGTCGTCATCGTTCATGATGAGACCGATGATGGCGGAGTCATCGGAGAACTTCTGCAGGACACAGCTGTCCGTGTTATGTCTGAAGTCTGCAGTGTAGAGTGTGAAGAGGAAGGGCACGAGGACCGTGCCCTGGGGCGCCCCCACACTGCAGGTCATGAGGTCAGACACACAGTCCCGGGCTCTCACAAACTGGGGCCGGTTTGTGAGGTAGTCCAGGATCCACTCAGCCAGGTCACAGTCCACTCCTGCCCACTCCAGCTTGTCCCTCAGGAGCAGCGGCTGGATGGTGTTGAAAGCACTGGAGAAGTCAAAGAACAAGATTCTCACAGTGCTGCCGGGCCTCTCCAAGTGGGACAGCGAGTGGTGCATCAGATGCAAATACACTCTCTGAATTAGCCGGACCTTGGCATAGTCCAGCTAATCCCATGAGGTCCGGAGAGCCCAGGTGAGGAGTCAGGTGTATAGTCCGGCTATACCATAAAAACCAACACACACACGCGCGCGCACACACACACACACACCCACACACACGCACACACACACACACACACACACACACACACACACACGTGCGCACACACACACCCACACACACACGTGCACACACACGCACACACACACACACACGCACACACACACACACACACACACGCACATTAAAGAGTCCATATGACATTCATTTCCATTCATTTCAGCCCTGGAATTTTGACAAACTCTACTTGAACAAAAGGTAAAAAGTAGCTGTTAAGTTAAACACTTAAACTCGCTTCATGACATCACAAGGTGGAACAGAGCATTTTCAGCTTTGGAGATGTAGACAGACTAATAAAGCAGGATTACTCAAACATGTGTGAATGAAACAAAACACAACTCCAGGTGTGTTTTTGAGGAAGTAACAACATTCTAACATGGCTTAAAGCTCACAAGAGTCCATTTGAATATAGGACCTTTATAGGTGTGTAACTTCTTCTGATGTAGGGTCTGCCACCTGCTCATCTCCATGGAGATGTTCTACAGTATGGCACTAAACTCCCCATCTCCATGAAGATAAGCAGGTAAAGCCATTAGGCCAAGTGAAAGTTAACAGTCAGATCTGTGGAGAGATGACCTCCCTCATAATAAGAATGCATGTGTTTTGAGCAAATTTAAGGTGCCTTGTTAAGGGAAATTTGTGTATCTGAAGGTACATTTATCATGACAACTTTGGCTGTGGTTGTTCGATAGTCATGAAAATTCACATGGACATGTATTTTTACAGCACATATGTGAGTTTCATCCCAATCGGACCAATTTTGGCGAAGTGAGAAGTTTTGTAGACACTCATTGTGTTTGGGAAATTTGTGTATCCACTGACTTACATTATAAACTCTCTAAAAACTTCTCTAAAAATCAAGGTAAAAATAATTTTTGGTGCAAGTTTTAATTTTTCTGGAGCAAACCCAATGAATTTTAGTAAAAATTATGTTTTTCCAAACTTGACCAAAATTGAGAAGGGTGTGTTCCAACTACAGGGGAATCACACTCCTCAACCTCCCCGGTAAAGTCTATTTCAGGGACTGGAGAGGAGAATCTGACCGATGGTCAAACCTCAGATTCAGGAGGAGCAGTGTGGTTTTCGTCCCGGCTTTGGAACACTGGACCAGCTCTATACTCTCCATCTGGTGCTCGAGGGTTCGTGGGAATTTGCCCAACCAGTCCACATGTGCTTTGTGGATCTGGAGAAGGCGTTCAGTCGTGTCCCT
The DNA here is from genome assembly GCA_029959045.1 of Taenioides sp. WSHXM2023. NCBI lineage: Eukaryota > Metazoa > Chordata > Actinopteri > Gobiiformes > Gobiidae > Taenioides > Taenioides sp. WSHXM2023. Next base: position 23,743,536 of record CM057093.1, read on the forward strand.
CGTGGTGTTCTGTGGGGAGTGCTCTGGGAGTATGGGGTCCGGGGCTCTTTGCTAAGGGCTATCTGAAGTTGGATCTGTTTCCGGTGCATGTTGGACTCCGCCAGGGCTGCCCTTTGTCACCGGTTCTGTTCATTGTATTTATGGACAGAATTTCTAGGCGCAGTCCGGGGCTGGAGGGGATCCGGTTTGGGGACCACAGGATCTCATCTCTGCTGTTTGCAGATGATGTTGTCCTCATGGCTTCATTGGACCTGGATCTCCAACGTGCACTGGGGCGGTTTGCAGCCGAGTGTGAAGCGGCTGGGATGAAGATCAGCTCCTTCAAATTTGAGGCCATGGTTTTTGACTGGAAAAACGTCGCTTGACCTCTCCGGGTGGGTGGAGTGGTCCTGCCTCAAGTGGAGGAGTTCAAGTATCTCGGGGTCTTGTTCAAGAGTGAGCGGAGGATGGAGCGTGAGATTGACAGGCGGATCGGGCAGCGTCTGCAGTGCATTTAGCGACTGATTTAGAGATGGAAAAAAAAAATCTTAATTTTGAAAATCTCTCTAATTTCACAAACTTTTACACTACTGCTGCTAAAAAATGTGCATTAAAAGAAAAAAAGTTGTTTTCTTCCTAAGTTATTGGCGAGATAAAACAATTCATTTACAAAGGAAGTCTATGGGAGAAATCAGCATGGGAAAAACCTTTTTGTTTAAAATGACAGTATACCAAAACAAAATATGCAACAAACCCAATCTTCCCACTGATTGTTCATATGGGTCAGCCAGTCACAAGAATATTCGGAAAACTCACGTTTCTTTTCATTTATGGAGTTACAGTATATCCCAAAATAGCAATAATAGAGATATGAATTTATGGGCTCATGGAAAATGTGGTAATTTAGTGAAAAAAAAATCTTACATTTTACATAATTGTATGTAGTTTTCAATAGGAAAACATAAAATAAAAGGCAAAAACATTTTTAGGCTTTTAATAAAAGGGGGTTGTCAAAATGGGCATTTTATAATGGGAGTCGATGGAGCGCAACAAACCAACTCGCAAAAACAAAAAATGCACCAAAGTCAATCTTCTCACTAATTACCCACACTGATTGGCTATTATCCGTGTGACTGGCCTGAGTAAAAAAAAATAAATAAAAAAATGCTGTATGCTGTATTGGGCACCTAACCAGCATCTAAAGGCTAAAGGGTAAAGTATTTATGGTAATGTATGAAATCAATGTCAATGGAAAGAGAACCCCTTCAGGAAAAAAATAAAAAAAAGAAAATCTTTGATGATTTTATGGCAGTTTAAAAGCCAAAATACACAATTTGTACAAAACAGTCCTAGTGTGACTTTTTCTTTTTTTTTTCCCAAATTGACTTTTCTCAAAAACGAAAAATGGCCCAAAGTCCATGTTCACACTGAACATTCACACTGATACCTAACTAACAGAAACGGAAAACAAATATGTGTTGTCTCAGAGTAATTTCATTGTAATTTAGCTCCTCCCTTCAGGCAGATATAAAGCGATGTCCAACCAGCATCTGACCAGAACTGAAGAAGCAGCTTGGATGAGCTGCGAAACGTATTCGACCAAATAAACTCTGTCCAGTTGACAAATTGAATTTCTCCTTTTGCCATGGATTCTACCTGGACGACGGAGGAATTCTACACACATTCACACTGATAGGCCAGTCACACTGGTCATAGTCAGAGAAAAAAAAGTGTTATTATGAAATTATTGGATTTTTATTCAATGTAGGCTGTATATGACAAAAAGTGGCATCTAAGGGGTTAATCATTTTTGATAACTTACAAAGTAAATATGTCATTTTAACCCCTTCACGAAAATAATAATTAAAAAAAGATCTTTGAAAAATTATTAATGTTTGATGATTTTATGGCAGTTTAAAAACTAAAATACACAATTTGTATGGAACACTCCCATTGTGACTTTTTAGTTTAGTTTTTTTTTTTTTTTTTTCAAATTCACTTTATTTAAAAACAAAAATGCCCCAAAGCCCATATTCACACTGAACATTCACACTGATAGGACAGTCACACTGGTCATAGTGAGAGTAAAAAAAAAATACCTATAATGAAATTATCACTTTTTTTTTTTTTTTTTTTTTTTCAAATTGGCAGTAAGTGATTATGTTGCAAAAACTGGCACCTAAGGGGTAAATAAATTATGGTATTTTATAATCCCCATATGTCATTTTGAAGAGAACCCCTTCATATAAATAAATAAATAAATAAATAAAAATCTTATTAATCTTTGGTGATTTTATGGCAGATTAAAAACGAAAATACACAATTTGTGGACCACTCCCAGTGTGAACAAGGCCCCGGGGATAAACATGCAGTGAAATAAAAGTGAAGTAGATTTTAATGCCATACTATGGATTCTTCCAGCAAAGCAAAAACAGCACCACCTCCACCAGAAATGTTACACAGTGCAGCTTTAGGTTCGCATGGGGACTGAACTCATTCTGTGAAACAACAACAAACCAGGACTAAACCAGGACTAAACCAGGACTAAACCAGGTCTGAACCAAGACTAAACCAGGACTGAACCAAGTCTAAACCAGGGTTAAACCAGGACTAAACCAGGACTAAACCAGGACTGAACCAAGAATAAACCAGGACCATACAATCAATTAGGACCACATGAGAACTAAACCAGTGCTAAACCAGGTCTAAACCAGGTCTAAACTAGGTCTAAACCAGGACTAAACCAAGAATAAACCAGGACCATACAGTCTATGATTAGGACTAAACCAGAACTAAACCAGGACTAAACCAGTGCTAATGCAGGTCTAAATTAGGATTAAACCAGGACTAAACTAGGGCTAAATCAAATCTAAATCAGAACTACGTGAGGACTAAACAAGGCCTAAATCAGAACTAAACCAGGACTAAACCAGGTCTTAAAGCCATAAAGTTGCACAGTGCAGCTTTAGCTTTTCACAAGAACTGAACTCTTTCTGTGAAACCCGATGAGCAGTGTGCGTACTTTATCTAGTAACCCGAGCCCCGCCCCCTGCACATGACTGACAGCTGTACTTTCGCACACACGCCGTTAATCATTGTTCTGCTGCTTTCTGTTTCGACTGTAACAGAAATAGAGGAGCCAGTGCCAAGGCTTCCTGCTCCGTGACCTTTGACCTTATTACAAATTTACCAACGTAAAGGCTGAGAAAAGTTCCCCGCACCAGAACAATGTGGACAACAATATCCCGTTTACTCTGGCTCCAGTCGAAAGGGCTCAGTTATGTCTGATTTCATGACTTAAGCTCATTTGCGAAATGCATTTAACGTTTTAACGGTCCTGCACAAAACTGACTCTTGTGAGCTTTAAAGGTGCACTGTGTAACTTTTCTGGTGGAGCGTCCATCAAATGCTTTTCTCTTTGGAGATGTTATTGTTTTGTCTGGAATGTTCCACAGTATGGCATTAAACCTTTCTATCTTCATGGAGACCAAACCAGACCAAGTTACAGGTCAGATCTGTGGAGAGGCGACCCCGCTCACAGTCAGAATGTCTGTTTTTCTAGGTAGTTTTGAGTAAAAAAAAGCACCTGAAATTGAATAAATGTAAAGTAGAGCTGTTTAATGTCACACTGTGGAACATTTTGACATACCAAAAAGTGACATAGTGCAACTTTAAGCCATGTTAGCCAGTTGTATTTTGTTTCGTTCACAAATGCTTGAGTATTTTTTTTTTTTTTTTTCAGTTGTGTTTATTGCACTGAAAAACTTTGTAAAGACCATTTGGGTCCTTACAGTTTCGCTCAGCCGGGGTGAAATTTATTTGTTCAACTATTATGGTTTATGGTCCTTTGTATGTATGTACTGTTGTGATGTAGTGTGGGGTAGGCTGTGGGTTGCGCCCTCCCCAGGGTCACTGGGGATTTAAGGGGAGAAGAGATGCGCGCGCGGGGGCGCAGGTAGTGTGACGTCACACGCGACTGGGACACATGCCGGGGCTGCCATATCCGTAGAGCTAACACCGTGGAGCTATTGCCGTGGATATTATTCGCTTTTCCGGAATATCGCGTTGCACGGATGTTTGGATAATATTTTCTCTGCGGGAGCTGCTGGGCTGTGCAAGAACTGTGCGGACGGAGACCGGGGGAGCGCCGGTACCGTGAGTAGCGCAGGACTCATTCATTTTTTACGCTCGCTGCGCGGCGTATGAACAAAAACTTTTGGAACTTTCGGGACAAGTCAAAGGGGGTTTGCGTCTGTGGTGAAGGTGGTGGGCAACTTTGAGAAAGTTTTGTTTTTTGTCAGGGGGACTTTACGTTCGTAGTTTTGGGGTGTGTTGGGTGGCGCTCGAGCGCGGGGTATTTTGGTTATTGTGGTTGGGTTTTGGTTTGTATCTGGCATTGCCAATAAAGCCAGAGACAATTAGCCGAAATCTGTTTATGGTTTTCGTTATTTCACCCCCGCTGATGAGAAAGGAATCCGCCCGTGACCTGAATATTTGCGTTGTAGCTTTTCAGCTGTGATAACAGGTGAACTGTTACATAGTGGTGGCCCGTACGGGGAACGTGGATTAGATTCATATTTATATCAGCGGACTTTCTAAAGCTACTCGTTGTTATTAGCTGGGTTTAGACCTACATGGTGTGTAGTCATACTCTGTTCAGACTTAAACTAAGCCTCATTCACTGTAACTTTACGCACGCGTTACGCACGCTCCCACACGCACGCACACTAAAGCACGCACACGTTAAAGTACGAGCACAGCATTATAAATAGTTGTAGTCATATACACTAAGCTGTATTCACACTCAAAAGGAGCATGGAAAACCCCAGTCAAAGTTTACTACGTGAGGATGATGGAGAGGGAAGTTTGGAAGACCCCACACCAAGTCATGACCCCTACCGCCATGTCACTTCCAGACAAAACTTAAGCATTGTATCGGAGCTCACAAGTCAACTGGAGTCAATGTATCTCACTGAGCCTGATCAGGACGCTGCTAATGCCGAGGAGGGGAATGATGAAGATGTAGAAATGGTGATGGAGCAGCTGGATTCTTTAAAGCAGAGGGTCGGAGGCCTCGAAGTCCAACTTAAAGAAGCTGTGGACAGTACTCTCTGCAGGGAGGATGGACTAAGAACAGCAATGGACAGGATGGCTGGGCAGCTGAAAGAATATGTGGATGCTAAGCTGCAGCATTTCGACGAAGTTGTAACAGCCTGCCTCCAGCGCAGAGATCAAAGATGGGCAGAAGAACTAAGAAGGTCCCAGTCAAAAACCCGATTGGCCTGGATACCTGCTGGGTTTTCTACACCTGCAGCTGCTATACCATCTACTCACCAATCAACCGGAGATGTCACCTTCCCTACTGTCCCTGCTGCCACTGTCCGACCGCCCATTAGAATGGAGTTTCCTCAGTTCGGAGAGTCGAGGAGCTCCTCTGATGTCACAGACTTTATTGAACAGTGCGAACACTTCCTAGCACTCAGACCGCTGAATGACGCAGAGCTGTTGGGAACACTCAATGCAGTTTTAAAGGGTCCTGCACGCAGTTGGTGGTTGGCAGCCCGCAACAAAATCAACAACTGGGCACAGTTCAAAAAGTCATTCCTTGGAGCTTTCCTGCCCATGGACTATCAATCAGAGATTGAGGAACAGCTCAGAATCAATGTCCAGGCCCCGAATCAGTGTTTGAGAGACTTTGCATATGACCATCGTGCACTCTGTCTAAAGTGGAGACCGGACATGAAGGAGGGAGAGATTGTGCACCGCATCCTCAGCGCCTGTAATCCTAGGCTGGCCAGTGGGCTCCACGGCACTGTGACCACAGTGGAGCAGCTGGTGAAGGTAGGCTCTCTCATTGAGAAGGACTGGAGCAACACCAAGGAATACTGGAGCCGGGTCCAGCAGTCCCACCCTCCAAAAAGGGCTGGCAAGAAGACAGAGCATGGTCCAAGCCGGAGTTCTGCTGACCTAGCCTCTGCTATGGGGAGCCGTCCCTCCTCGTTGTCCCCATCCGCCTCCGTGGGTCCAAGGGGGACGCTGTCCTCGACTCTGGTTGCACCTACTCCCTCATGAGCCTCTCGCTGTGGAAAGCAGTCAAAAAAGAAGGAGAAATGCTGGTGCCAAGTGAAATTCCAAAGTTTGTCATGGCCAACGGGCAAGAAAACAAACCACTTGGAAAGGCCACTCTGCTCCTCAACCTGCACGACTTCCAGGGCACACTCGGAGTCCACGTACTGGCCGACGACAACCTGTGCATGCCCCTGCTCCTCGGGCTCGACTTCATGACTATCTCCCTGTTCTATGAAATTACCCAGGTTCGCTGAAGGTAGTCACAACACAAAGACAGCACAGAGACAGAGCTAGAATAAAATGTGTCCTTTCATTCCCCGCTCTTGATGCCTCCCCTTTAACATTACAACACGGGGACAGAGCTAGAATAAATGTGTCCCCTTATTCCCCGCTCTTGACACCTCCCCTTTAACACTTCAGCACAGAGACAGAGCTAGAATAAATGTGTCCCTTTATTCCCCGCTCGTGACACCTCTCCTTCAACACAGAGACAGAGCTAGAATAAATGTGTCCCTTTATTCCCCGCTCGTGACACCTCTCCTTCAGCACAGAGACAGAGCTAGAATAAATGTGTCCCTTTATTCCCCGCTCGTGACACCTCCCCTTTAACATTACAACACAGAGACAAAGCTAGAATAAATGTGTCCTTTTATTCCCCGCTCATGACACCTCTCCTTCAACATCACATTGGTTCAAGCAAACAGCAAGTTTCATCATCAATATCATCAAAGCTCTTACCGTTGACACTTGGGCTGGAGAGCCAACAACCCCGGCAGAGTGGCTTGAACCGGCTGGGCGTCCGTACGTAACCCGCAGCTGACTCTAACGGGGAACACTTGGGAGGACGGAGCACCTTGCCCTTCGGTGTCATGGCAACCAACAATAATAATCAACAAGCTACATAAGCATGATATTGCAGAGCATAATATTGCAGTACAGCCTTAAAGGTACAATATGCGGACATGTTATATGTCAATTGAATTGGGGCAACCTTTTACACATATTTTATCACATTCCACCTCTTGACACAATTCAATTGATAAATCCACATCCATCACCTATGTGGTCGTCTCGTACAAAATCAGAGGGTACATTTCGGGCCATAAAATTCTGAAATTACCATGTGTCCATGAACATACATAAAAGATATGACCTGGGATTTGTGGGTCAACTTTAATATTAAATTGTTCCGTTCCATTAGGTCCGTCTACCATGTGCAAGCTCGCTTTCATAATGTATTAAATATTAAGCGCTGTAAATTCCCATAAACGCGTCTGATATACCAGCAGGTGCATAGATTACATAGGGTTAGGCATATAACGATGCAGATTAAAACAAGCAAAGGCGGTGCCATTATCCTCCTAGCAGTGGGCGACCATCCGCCAAAGATGTCATACCAGTACCAGGCGGCGCTCGATTTTACCTTTTGCGCTACCGCTTGTACTTCTCCAGCCACTAGCAGAGTGGTAACATGCAACCGTGACATGTTATGCTGATGATTTCGTTTTCAAATCTGTGGATTGAGTCAGTGCGCCTCTGAATCGATCCAGAGATATCCCAAGACGGGTGTCATGGAGCATGTCCCATTGCAATACTGTAAGTCTACGGCTCCATGTAAAGTTAGTTAACAAATAAGTTGCATTATGCCACTCCCAAACATGCACTCCAGTCAAACATCCAGAGAAGGGTGAGTAGGGGAGCTGGGGATGTGCATGAGTGGTGGCTACACACAATGTGTGGGGCCCCACTTGATACAAAATATCCCTAGGCTCCGATCTTGTCCAATCACACAAAGCGTTTTCCTCTTTCAAGCACGGGTGAGTAAAACCTGACTTAAGCATGCACACTAGTCCTCTGTTAGTATAGTCACAGTCTGTTAGGTCAAATGTCATGTTAGTTTTGGGATTCAGCCATTTGCCGTCCATATGTAAAGTCCAGTATGCGTCATGTGCTATGATCGGTAAGACATAGTATCTACACACTGGTTTTACATGAGACACATTATACTGAACCCAATATCCTTCACATACAGTATTGTTACACATTGTATGTTGCGGTTGTACATGTAGCCATAGGGTACGCGATATATTCCAATGTTTTATCCATTCTTCATAGTTTCCGGTGGTTAGGATTCGTTGCATACGTTCACGCTGCTGTAGTGCGTGTAGGTGTTGTAGACTACATGTAGTCCAGTTCATCCAATCAGTCACATTCTGGAATACTTCATTCGTGGTATTCCATTGTTGGTATTGTAGTTGATAAGCGTCCATCCATAATTTAGCGTTATCAACCTGTCCTTTAATTGCCATTGGCATCCACAAAACTGTTTTCTCAAGTCCATTATGTGTGTAGGCTCCTGTTTGACTTAATTTTTCAGATGTTATTTGATTATCGACCAAATTACTTAGTCCCAGGAGGGAACCTGTTCCCCCCAGGACCGTATCATACCATTCACGTCGAGGTCGGTTGCATTTGGGTATGGAGGGGAAGATTACTCTCCAACGTATTTCTTCCCTTTGTTGTCCCATTGCCATGTTGACACATGATGGCACTATGGGAACTACATGAGCTATTTTGAGTTCTTCTTTTGGTACCACTCGAACCATGTAAATAAAGCGTGTCCTGTTTTGGATGGTTGTCGAATTGCATAACCATACATCGTCAGTCACTGTGATATTCCAATCTGTCCCGTTTTCTCCCGTACAGGATCCATTGGCAATACAGTTACAAATGGGTGCTTCGGCTCGAACTAGTATGGTAGTATTAACCACCACAACTGGTCCCGTGCGGGCTCTCCCAGTGCTGGTAATAAAGAGAGGCCCCCAATATATCCGTTGGCTTCGTTCACCTCCTTTAGGGACCTACCGGTGTTATTGCCCCCACTGGACAGCAGAGGGCGATCACTGCCAGTACCGTCACACCAAGGACAAGGGCGGTGGTGCCCGAGGAGCCGACACCTCCAATCCTTCGGCCACCTCTGGTCCTCTCTCCCCCCTCGCCATGGCGCCGGCCACAATTCTTCGGTCGTCCTACCAGGTATCTCCAACCGATCATTCTGCAAACAAAATTATGCTTTTCAAACAAAGAATTGTATTAGTTACGTCGCTGATAACATTTATTCACTGGCACATTTACCCAGCGATCCTCTCCAGGGTACATTACTGTGACTATTTTATCATTGCCTTGTGCAATTATTTCGGCTGCTTTGGGTGGGCCGTTTTCTTGTCGTACCCATACCTTTGCTCCTGATTGGTCAGTAGATCCGAAACCCGCTGTCCCTCTCGCTGTCACATGCGAGGGGGCAGTCACCTCTGTGGGATTAGTCATTTCACACGGTTTTATTACCAATTGGGCTATTTTATCCCCTTTTTGCACAGTAAAAGGTTCAATTTTTATATTGACCAATATTACTCCTAATTCACCTTGGTAATCAGCATCAATTATTCCTCCAGCCACAGTAATTCCCTTTAAGGAGAGTCCTGATCGGGGTAATATATGCCCATAAGTGCCCTTTGGGCACTGTAGTCCCAACCCTGTTTTCACCACTGTGGGTGTATTCTGTACTAGAGTTAACGTCTCTAGCGCCTTTAAGTCTAGTCCGGCAGAGCCAGGCGTGGCTCTGAATGGTAGCTCAGCACCAGGATCTATTTTCCACATTTTAATTGGTTCTTCATTTGGGGTTTCCACTATAGTGATCATTCTGTTCAGTGGAGTCTGTCCCTCTCCTAAGGGCCTATTATTAATTCGTTTAAGCACTTCATACAAGTTTTTCCTCCAATTATCTAGTGTCCCTTCTGGTGAGTGTTTCTTTAAAGCACTTTTCAAAATACCGTTCATTCTTTCTATCAATCCGGATGTTCCTTAGACCAGTTTCTTACCTGATTTCCTGTAAAATGTGTGCCATTATCTGTTTGTATTTGAATAGGTAATCCGTAGTATGGTTCTATCAAATCTAAGCACTTTAGAGTAGAATTCTGGTTAGCATACTTACATGGATGCACTACTAACACCCCATATATCGCCGTCCCAATTATCAGGGTCCCAATCGTCACTTGTCACATTGGCTATAAACGCATGCACCTGCGGACGAGTTACGGGCCGTGGAGGCTTTCGCCTACGCTGCCTGTTGGTCCGGGACACATGCACTACAGCCTTCTCGGCTAGTTTGGACATTTCTTGCAAAGTGCTTTGCAGACGAGCTACTTCCTCCCTCGCTGCCTTCTGTTGTTCAGTTAAAGTTGCTACTTTTTGTTCCAAATGACCCACATATATGGACTGCTGTTTCCATGCAGTCGCACATATCCACATACGACGCTGCACACCTTGCAGCGGCGCCTTTCTAGCCGGGACTACCCCTTTAAGAGTAGTCAACACATGCTCCACATCCCCATTTTGCACTCCGGGACTCCAGTCCCCCGGAGTCCCACCTTGTTCTGTTAAACATTTATGCACTTCAGCCCACAGCCCCGTCCAAATGGTCGCCGCGACTGCACCAATCTCAATTTCTGCATCAGGCTTAGTTGGCTTTGTAAACATCTTTAATTTGTGTTGTGAATCCTTCACTTCAAAATTACAATCCTGCCGACAACGCCAAAATGTTCTATGAAATTACCCAGGTTCGCTGAAGGTAGTCACAACACAAAGACCGCACAGAGACAGAGCTAGAATAAAATGTGTCCTTTCATTCCCCGCTCTTGATGCCTCCCCTTTAACATTACAACACGGGGACAGAGCTAGAATAAATGTGTCCCCTTATTCCCCGCTCTTGACACCTCCCCTTTAACACTTCAGCACAGAGACAGAGCTAGAATAAATGTGTCCCTTTATTCCCCGCTCGTGACACCTCTCCTTCAGCACAGAGACAGAGCTAGAATAAATGTGTCCCTTTATTCCCCGCTCGTGACACCTCTCCTTCAACACAGAGACAGAGCTAGAATAAATGTGTCCCTTTATTCCCCGCTCGTGACACCTCTCCTTCAGCACAGAGACAGAGCTAGAATAAATGTGTCCCTTTATTCCCCGCTCGTGACACCTCCCCTTTAACATTACAACACAGAGACAAAGCTAGAATAAATGTGTCCTTTTATTCCCCGCTCGTGACACCTCTCCTTCAACATCACATTGGTTCAAGCAAACAGCAAGTTTCATCATCAATATCATCAAAGCTCTTACCGTTGACACTTGGGCTGGAGAGCCAACAACCCCGGCAGAGTGGCTTGAACCGGCTGGGCGTCCGTACGTAACCCGCAGCTGACTCTAACGGGGGTTTTCCCTCCAGTCCTATTTATCTCCTCCCTGGCACAAGGACCGCGGGAGAACAGGGGGGGGCCCTTCCCCTGCTCCCAGCGCATCCTGCTCTATTGTTTGCATTCCATTCCCCCAAGTGCTGGGAACACTTGGGAGGACGGAGCACCTTGCCCTTCGGTGTCATGGCAGCCAACAATAATAATCAACAAGCTACATAAGCATGATATTGCAGAGCATAATATTGCAGTACAGCCTTAAAGGTACAATATGCGGACATGTTATATGTCAATTGAATTGGGGCAACCTTTTACACATATTTTATCACACTCCCAGATGATCCTGAAGCCACACCTCAGGAAGTACATCATGCTTGGTGGGAAGGAGTATACATTTCTCCCCAAGGCACGAGTGATGCTTCAGTGGAGTCACAAGGCACCACCGGTTAATTTCTATGTGGCCGAGACAACCCGACCTGTCATTCCCCTCCTTGAAGCTCAGCCTGAAGTGGTGCGGCCGCTGCTGCAGAAGTGGCCCACTGTTTGGACTGAGACCACCGGTGCCACTCAAGTGATCAAGCGCAAAATCATAACAACTGATGAAGTGCCGGTGCGAAGGAGAGCCTACAGAGTGTCGATTCAAAAACAAGCAGTCATCGAGGAACAAGTTAAAAAAATGCTGGAGAATGATGTCATTGAACCCTCCACTTAGCCATGGTCCTCTCCAGTCGTCCTCACTCCAAGAAAGGACGGAACACCACGGTTCTGTGTGGACTACAGGGGCTTGAATGCAAAAACCCAGCACGATGCCTATCCCATGCCCCCAATACATGAGATCCTGGAGTCTCTGGAAGGCGCTCAGTATTTCAGCTCCCTGGATCTTAAGAGCGGATACTGGCAGGTGGCCATGGACGAAAAGAGCAAACTCAAGACTGCTATGACCACCCACTTAGGCCTCTTTCAGTTTAAAGTTATGCCTTTTGGTCTGCGCAATGCTGGAGCTACATTTCAACAACTGATGGAGCTTGTTTTGGGAGAGCTGAGGGGAAGGATCTGTTTCGTGTACATTGACGACATCATCGTCTTCTCAAAAACACAGGAACAGCACCTCAGTGACCTCGAGGCTGTGTTTGCCAAACTCCACCAAGCAAATCTAACACTCAATGTAAAAAAGTGCCATCTGTTTCAACGTCAACTCACCTTTCTTGGTCACCTGGTTTCGGGCAAAGGGGTGGAAGTGGACCCTGCAAAAGTCTCAGCCATAGCAGAGTTTCCTCCACCCACAGACCTAAAAAGCCTCCAACGATTCTTGGGCATGGTCGGATGGTATCACAAGTTCATTCCAAGGTTTGCTGACATTGCTGCACCCTTAAACAGCCTAAAAAAGCAGGATGTCCCGTGGGAATGGTCCTCCAAATGCCAAATTGCCTTTGACAAACTTAAAGCTCTGATTCAGACACCACCAGTCCTGGCCCAGCCACAAACACAGCACAGTTTCCAAGTTCACTGTGACGCCAGCGATGTGGGCCTGGGAGCTGTCCTCATGCAGACTGTTGACGGTGAAGAGCGCCCCATTGCCTTTGCCTCCAGAGCTCTCCATGGTGCTGAAGTTCGTTACTCCACGGCCGAAAAAGAATGTCTGGCTGTCGTGTGGGCTGTCGAAAAGTGGAAGCATTTCCTCGAAGGCACCACCTTTGACGTTTACACAGATCACAGTGCTCTGGCCTGGGCATTCAACTGTCCCAAAACATCATCACGGCTCACACGCTGGACTCTGCGGCTCCAAGCTTTCACCTTCCGGGTCCACTACAAAAAGGGCTGTTGCAACGTTGTACCTGATGCCCTCTCTCGTGCACCTCAGCCACCCGTTGGTGATATGTGTCTTGCTGTTCCAAAAACATACTGGTCAGATATTCCAAACTCAATCCAAGAAATCACAGACGCCCAAAAGTTGGATCCCACCTGTCAAGAGCTTGGACCATCTATCACCATCCCGGTCCTGGCCGCATCCACTACCAACTCCAGCAGGACGTGTGGTACAGAGGAGTTCCATCCAAGCACGGGGGCTACAACTACCAACTAGTGGTCCCTGCTGCGCTAGTGCCACAGTTCCTCATGTACTTCCACAACAGTCCTTTTGGGGGACATCTGGGCAGGATGAAGACATTGTTAAAAATCCTTCAGGTAGCATGGTGGCCATCAATCCGCAAAGATGTTTGGGGTCATGTCCGCACCTGCAGCACATGCCAGCAGTACAAAAGTTCCAATGAAAAGCCGGCAGGTCTCCTCCAGACCCCCGGGGTCAAAACCCCGGGAGAGATGATTGGAGTAGACTTTATGGGCCCTTTTCCACTAAGCAGAGACCGGAACTCAGTGCTGATGGTGGTTGTGGACTATTTTAGCCGATGGGTCGAACTGTTCGCTCTGAAGGATGCAAAAACCCCAAAAGTCTGCAAAATTTTGAAAAATGAGATTTTCACTCGCTGGGGGGTATCTGATCGGGGACCCCAATTTACAAGTCAGCTGTTGTCCCAAATGTGTGAGACCTGGGGGGTGACTCAAAAACTCACCACAGCCTATCACCCCCAAACCAACATGACAGAGAGAGTCAATCGTACCCTGAAGACCATGATTGCCTCCTATGTGGGGAACCACCATCAGGATTGGGACAAGTGGCTGCCTGAGTTCCGGTTGGCCCTCAACACTGCTGTGCACGAGACCACTGGCGTGACTCCTGCCATGCTGGCTCTTGGGAGAGAGTTGCAAGGGCCCCTTGAAAGACTTGTGCACAAAGCTCCAGCTCCTCACACACCAGCATACCAAACCCTTCAGACACACACTCGGTTAAGAGAGGAAGTTGAGAAACATGTTGGTGCGTCCAAAGCTAGACAAGCCAGATACTACAATGCACGGCACAGGGATGTACACTTTGTAGTCGGTAGTCTGGTCTGGATTAGGTCGCACCCGCTGTCCAAAGCTTCCGCCAAGTTCTCTGCCAAACTTGCGCCCAGATGGGTAGGGCCTGCTAAGGTAGAGAAGAAGTTAGGGCCTGTAAATTACCAAGTGCGCTGGTTAACAGATAAGTTGAAGGTGGACACCGTAAATGTGGTAGACATGAAACCCTATTTCGGATCCGATAAGCCGTCGGCTGGGGGGGGGGGGGGGTGTAAAGACCATTTGGGTCCTTACAGTTTCGCTCAGCCGGGGTGAAATTTATTTGTTCAACTATTATGGTTTATGGTCCTTTGTATGTATGTACTGTTGTGATGTAGTGTGGGGTAGGCTGTGGGTTGCGCCCTCCCCAGGGTCACTGGGGATTTAAGGGGAGAAGAGATGCGCGCGCGGGGGCGCAGGTAGTGTGACGTCACACGCGACTGGGACACATGCCAGGGGCTGCCATATCCGTAGAGCTAACACCGTGGAGCTATTGCCGTGGATATTATTCGCTTTTCCGGAATATCGCGTTGCACGGATGTTTGGATAATATTTTCTCTGCGGGAGCTGCTGGGCTGTGCAAGAACTGTGCGGACGGAGACCGGGGGAGCGCCGGTACCGTGAGTAGCGCAGGACTCATTCATTTTTTACGCTCGCTGCGCGGCGTATGAACAAAAACTTTTGGAACTTTCGGGACAAGTCAAAGGGGGTTTGCGTCTGTGGTGAAGGTGGTGGGCAACTTTGAGAAAGTTTTGTTTTTTGTCAGGGGGACTTTACGTTCGTAGTTTTGGGGTGTGTTGGGTGGCGCTCGAGCACGGGGTATTTTGGTTATTGTGGTTGGGTTTTGGTTTGTATCTGGCATTGCCAATAAAGCCAGAGACAATTAGCCGAAATCTCTGTTTATGGTTTTCGTTATTTCACCCCCGCTGATGAGAAAGGAATCCGCCCGTGACCTGAATATTTGCGTTGTAGCTTTTCAGCTGTGATAACAGGTGAACTGTTACAACTTTATTGCACTGAAAAACTTGATAGCATGCATCCTTACTGTGAGCTGGCTCGCATCTCCACAAACCCGACTCTTATTTGGCTTGAAGGAGGGCCTCTTCCCACTTGTTTCCATGGAAATGTTGTTACTTTGGCTCTAATATTCCACAGTATGACATCAAACGTATTTATCTCCATAGAATCATGAAGGTGACTTGCATTATAACAGAGATTACAAAACAGAGTAATATGGGCCTTTACACAATAATCCATTTATTTCGGACTCCATGCAAGTCATTCAAGGTCACATGTACTTTTAATTAATGTAGGAGAGCAGGAATTGAACCCACAACTTCCTTGTACGTTTTTTATTTGGAATGACTTGAAGTGCTAAGCTTCAAGTCATTCCAAATAAAATCTTCAGCAGCTGAGCTTTAAAACCATCAGAGTTTTCCGGGAATTTCCTGTTTTGAAAAACCTGTCACGCTGGACTTTAAAGGTGCACTGTGTAACTTTTCTAGTGGAACGTCCAGTATTCACCTTATTCGGCCCCGCCTTCTTTTGTCTTTAAACACTCCTGCACGTCACTGCACTGACTCTCTGAGGATTTAAAACGCCTTTAGAGTCCAGATTGAACTGATTTACTGTGAGGATTGGCCCCATACAAAATAATACAACCCCAGTGATAATGGCGCCCACGGCAACTTCTGGAATGAGGTGAACAGATTAAACGTATCTATCACGAGGGAGAGAAGCAGGTTACAGCTCTACACTACATTACAGTTCAGATCTGTGGAGAGCTGCTCCTATTTACAGACGGAATTATGGTACTTTTGAGCAATAGAAACAGCTGCGATGGATAAATGCAGGACGGATATGATTGAAGTCATACCATGGAACATTCCAGGAAAAGCAATAACACCCACCTGAATTTTCCTTGATCTTAAATTGACTTGATTTTTGAAAATGCGTGTGTGTATGTGTGTGTGTGCTGTGCGTCCATTTGTAAAAACATAAATTTCCACCTGTGTTTTCATGGAGACGAGCAGGTAGTGGACCCTCCACCAGAAAAGTTGCGCAATGCCCCTTTGTCCTGGAAAAGTGGAATTGTGATGTGACGTGTGAGCTGGTTTATGGTTCATATCTCTGTCATCACTGGGCCTGTCCACGTGAAACAAAACTGGGACAAAGTTCATTTTCTTCTTTGTCGCCTTAAATAAACAAAAATTAAATTCTTTTTTCATATTAGCTTAGCTTCACATTAGTTTCCATATTACCTTTACATCCACACCAGAAAAAACAGATAACTGACCTAGTCGAATTTAAACACATTTTTCAAGACTGAGATAAACCTTGGAACTATAATAGAGGTGACGTGACACATTCATCATGAAGATAACATAGTGCAGGTTATTAGGTTCTTTTTTCAGACCAACAGTTTGTTTTCATTGTTTTCATACCTGACGGTTTTGCCTGCTCCCTGCGGTCTTCGTCAGAGTGGTCACGTGGAAATTTTAATACAAATATTTTTTACCTTTTGTGTTGTTTGTTCAGAAATCATCCATCAGTTCATCCTGGAGCAGCAGAAGGGCAGTCGAGTCCCGCTCTGCATCAACCCTCAGTCTGCCGCCTTCAAGAGCTTCATCAGGTAAAAACACTGTGACACAAGAGCTTCATCGGGTTAAAACACTGTGACACAAGAGCTTCATTGGGTTAAAACACTGTGACACAAGAGCTTCATCGGGTTAAAACACTGTGACACAAGAGCTTCATCGGGTTAAAACACTGTGACACAAGAGCTTCATCGGGTTAAAACACTGTGACACAAGAGCTTCATCGGGTTAAAACACTGTGACACAAGAGCTTCATCGGGTTAAAACACTGCTACACAAGAGCTTCATCAGGTAAAAACACTGAGTCAAGAGAGCTTCATCAGGTAAAAACACTGCTACACAAGAGCTTCATCAGGTAAAAACACTGAGTCAAGAGAGCTTCATCAGGAAAAAAAGACTGCTATTTCAAATATTTCTCTCTTATCGTACCATTCTGTTGTGTTTTGCAGCTCTACAGTGGCACAGCCCTCTGAGATGCCTCCGTCTCCGCTGGTGTGGGAATGAGGACCATCTCTCCCTCATCCTCTTCTTCTTTAAACCTGCGTAGCATTTCACTGGACAGGTCTGCTCTGTGTCTACTGAATGAAGAAAACCCCACAGACCAGCGCTTTACGGGAGTGACGGATGTTATAGTTAGTTATTTGGTCTTGGGATGGTTTTTGCCACAACTTGTAGGTCCTCCACTTTACAAAGCCAGGACTACACCAATGTTTTAAATATTTTATTCATGCTATAATGGCATTTGCACCTTAAAAACATACCTAAAGTACCATTATATTTCATTCATGTTTGAGTAATCCTGCATGCTAAAGGTTATTCCCCATTATTGCCACTGGAAGGCTCTAGACACCTAATCCAAGCATTGTTTGCCATGTAAAAGAAACAGCTACTCAAATAAATATGTAATATAAATACATGTAACTACACTCTCTATTATGATGATATTTGTCTCTTATTACCAGTGGTGGAAAAAGTACTAAAGTAAAAGTACAGTTACAGCTTATAAGTAGATTAATAGTAAATTTTAGTAGCATTTTATCAGTCTTTTATTCAAAATGGTATTCATTTAACTGTTTAAATCTGAATTAAGGTGTTTTAAACCATAATCCACATAGTTCTTTTTTTCCCAAATATAATGAAGTATAATTCCCTAAAAAATATTAAATTACAGTAATGTAAAGTGAGTATTTGTAATTAGTTACTTTCTATCATTACGACGCTGCTGTAATTATAATGAAAAGTGTCTTCTGGGTCATTTCAGATGGAAAATAATGCTTCAAATATGTGTCTATCGCCTCCTGGTGGTAATAGAATGTCCTCAAACATACTGCATGTGTAAAACTCCAAAAATCAAAATGCAAGCTTTTGAGAAATTACTGCATCAGAAATACAGTTGAAATTTGTAACACCTTGTTCTTTGAAATGCATTTATCTTTTGTAATATATATATATATATTCTAATATTTCTCAATCGTCGTTTTAATCTTGATGTGGCAGAAACTATCCTGTATTTTTTAATGAAAACTTGGTCGACCAAATCTTTAAAGGGTTTGTCCATCACTTCCATACGATGTGGACCTTAATGATTCTATATGAAGACTTTTGTATAATATATTCAGTATTATGGGTAAATAATAGTCTATATTTAAGTAGATTTCTTGATGTTGTTGACGCCCCCACATGGTTTGACACTGGGAAGTTGCCAAAATGAGCTTTGAATTCACCTGCTTGTTTCTATGGATATGTCACCGCTCTGCCTGGAATGTTCCACAGTATGACATTAAACAGCTCTACTTTACATTTATTCAATTACAGGTGGTTTTATAGCGTAAAAATCCCTAGAAAAACAGACATTCTGACTGTGAGCGGGGTTGCCTCTCCACAGATCTGATCTGTAACTTGAAGATAGAAAGATTTAATGCCATACTGTGAAACATTCCAGACAAAGCAAAGATATCTCCATGAAGAAAAGCTTTTGACGCACCCTCCACTAGAAAAGTTACACAATGCACCTTTAAATGTAATATCCAACCTTGCATTTTAATGGGCAAATTTTAGAAGTTTATTTAAAAATTTTAAAAAGCCCCTTTGCCAAAGATAATAGCCTTGTTGACTTGTGCATATAGTGAAAATTTATGAATAAAATAAAACTAAAATTCACCCAAACATTCAAACAGCCATTGACCTAAGTACTACCAATTACTTAAATTCAATGTGGTGCCCTATGTAACATTTCTCGTGGAGGGTCTGCCACCTGCTTGTCTCCATGGAGATGTTATTGATTTGCCTGAAATGTTCCACGGTATGGCATTAAACCAATCTATTTTGCATTTATCAAAGTACAGGTGTTTTATAGCTCAAAAATACCTGGAAAAACACTGTTCACAATTGGCGTTGATATATTTAATGTCATACTGTGGAACATTCATGGCAAAGCAGTAACATCTCCATGGAGACAACCAGAAAAGTTACGTTGGGCGCTTTTTAATGAAATATGATATAACATTTTTCACAACTGATCGAACATTTATTATCTTTTAAATCCTAAAAAATGAAAGTTTTTGGCCAATCGTGCTAAAATGAATAAATATTTAAAATAGGGTCATGGAAAGCAATGGACTACAAAAATCAAAGGAACGCTTGAGCAGAGGACACTTTTGTGTTTAGACAGAGAGACGTTTGTGTCTCAATGCTAATGCTAATGCTAATTTAGAGATGTAATGAATATTAAAACAACACAAACAGAAGTATTCTACATATAGAAATAGTTTTTTTTTTTTTTAACTTTATTTCATTTGAGTTTCAATTGGATTTCCTTCAGATTTTAAATTAAAGGTGCACTCTGTACCTTTTCTGGTTGGAGGTGGGGTGGAGGTGGGGAGGTGGGGTGGGGGTGGGGGGGTCCATCACCTGCTTGTTTCTATGGATATATCATTGCTCTGCCTGGAATGTTCCACAGTGTGACATTAAACAGCTTTACTTTACATGTATTCAATTCCAACTGGTTTTATTGCTCAAGAATACCTAGAAAAACAGGCATTCTGACTGTGAGCGGGGTCGTCTCTCCACAGATCTGACTTGTAGCTTGGTCTGGTCTGGTTTGGTCTGCTTGACCAACGTCATATTGTAAAAAATTCCAGACAAAGCAATAACATCTACACGGTGAATAGCATCTGATGGAGCCTCCACCAGAAAAGTTACACAATGCACCTTTAAAGTTTGATTTTGCATTGCTGGCACATATTACTGTTTTCGAATGACTTCTGTATTTATTTTTGATCTGAAACGCCACAAATGTCACGTCCTGCTTCAAAACCCAAACCACTATGAAGACTGCGTTACTAAAGGTGCTTCTTTTTCAGCTGAATTTTTCAATTTTAATGAGTTTTGTGGACACGGCGGTACCTGGTTTTGTTTTTAATGTGTGCCTCTTGAGTCCTGACGATAGTAAGTAAAATATTTCATGAATTTATTCCGTAAATGGACAAATCAAGTGTTCCAAAGAATGAAAATTGAATCACTGTTACCTAAATGAGCTGGGTCTTTGGAAGCATTAGCCATGTGCTTTGATTATGTGGTTTGTTGTGCCATTGGGCAAGACACTTGAGGTCAGAGAGGCTGTCGGCTGTAGAGATGCGCTGATCTGGAAACATCTGCTGGATCGGATATCGGCTTCCTGGTTGGACATAGAAATTTACAGGTTGTTGATTTATTTTTTTATTTTTTATTTCTTTTTACAAATTTGTCCTCGAGTTACTTTAGGGCTACATCTACGCAACACATTTGGATCAATTTTATTTAATTTTTGTTTTAACAAAATAAATGCTGTTTACCAGTTTACTAAGCACTGGTATCGGTTGATATCGGCACATTCTGGTATCAGAAGTGAAATTGCTGGATCGGTGCTTCCTACCAAACGTAACTCACTACCACCGAGAATGGAAGGTGACCCAATACTGGACCTCATTTTTATCTAATGTACATGAAATTCTCAAAGTAAAGGTTAATTAGGTTTATTAAACTATTTAAGAGGCTCTGTGCACGACAGCGCCCGGCAGCCACACTGTTAGCGTCACTACTTCCTGTCCAATTGTGTGTATAGAGTTTTTGGCCAATCGTGCTAAAATGAATAAATATTTAAAATAGGGTCATGGAAAGCAATGGACTACAAAAATCAAAGGAACGCTTGAGCAGAGGACACTTTTGTGTTTAGAAAGAGAGACGTTTGTGTCTCAATGCTAATGCTAATGCTAATTTAGAGATGTAATGAATATTAAAACAACACAAACAGAAGTATTCTACATATAGAAATAGTTTTTTTTTTTTTTTAACTTTATTTCATTTGAGTTTCAATTGGTTTATTTTCATATTTTAATAAAATTGAGCTTTGGGGCACAGTGAACTAGCTAGCATGCTTTTGTGCGCACACATTTATGGTTGTTACATTAGATAAAATAAACCCAAAGTTTGAAATAGTCATTGGACAAGAAAAAATATTTTAATGGCACACTACATAACTTTTCTAGGTCCTGCTTTCTCCATGGAGATGATGTTTTGCTGCGAGTGTTCCACAGTATGGCATTAAACGTATGTATCTCGCATTTATTCAAATTACAAATCTGATCCGTGATTTGGCTCGGTGCCGTCCACTATGTGTCACCATGGAGATGAATCATTTTAATGCCATGCCGTGGAACATTCCAGGTAGAGTTCTCCATCTCTGTTGAGACAAGCAGGTGGTAAACTCTCCACTGGAAAGGTTACGTAGTGCGGCTTTAATGTACTTACATTTGATTGGTTTTAACAATGCAGACGTCTATGGACTAACTATAAAGATGACCTCCAACTCATATACTCAAAAATTGTAATGAAACCTCAAAAATGCTACTGAGTTTGCCGTCGCTGCACTGGCCAACGTTCCAAAGACCCCCGTTTTCAAATTTCATAATAAGACTCTGAGAGGGGCTGGTTTTGGTGACTTGGTCTTCCCTTAAAAACCCGCTATTTCTTCCCGCTTGTACATTGCGTTCTCAAAAATATCCAAAAACGAAACTCGCCCGAAGCCAGTTTACCAGCAATATGACACGTTGAGAAAACCGACCGCCATTTTAGCCACTGAACGCATCCTAGCAGCTTAAACGTAGCATCTCCACACGCATGGTCTCACCTTGAAAACCTCCCTACCCACTTCCTCTCCCTGTCTTTAGAAAAAAAATCTTAGAAGGAAATTATTTAATATATTTTTAGACTTGTTTTTTATTCCAGTTTTGTGTCCACCGATGGCATGCTTGCTTTCTTGTAAATATTGTAGAATAGAGAAACGCCAATTAACTCCCTCTAACTTCCTCAAGACCAGACGATACCACTGTATAGAAATTGTATTAGCGTGCACATTTTTGGAAAGGCTGTGAAGTTGATTTTATTTTTAAAACTTGCATACAAATGTATATATTTTCTTGATTTTTACCCTGCTTATATAGGATCTGTAGAGGATTCCTGTACCAAACCCAGAAGTTGTGTACTTTTTTGTCGAATTGGTGATCTATCTGAAGTGGACGCCTTGTGGTTGAAAGTTCGGTTTGTACATATGATTCAAAAACACAGTTGGGTTTCTACCTCTCGGGCTCCGTATCTCTGTTTATCTCTGCAGAACGCTGTAGAAACACTTTCCAAAATCTTCTGAATGTCCAGTGGAGGTTTTATATGGATAAACTCACATGTAAAAAGTATGACAGTGTGGGGGAAGTTCTGCTCTAAAGTGATGGGCGTCGCAGTTGAATACGTTTCAGGCTATGGCATTAAATCGTAAAATCAAAATGTATCGTTGGAATGGAAAAAAGGTACAAATATAAGTAGCAACATCAGTATATTGGGATGGGACAAGATCTCGTGAGACAAAACAGCCACGAGATAATTTACCTTTGGCTTGGACAATTAAAACGGTTAAGACCAATTTGAGAAGCTGTAGTTCCAAAGATCAGTACTACAATGACCTCTAAAGTATGACATAAAGTAAATAAATTAAAGCCGCGCGCGGCTATGGTGGCCCTCGCCCCGGTTCGCACGCCCCCCCGCGCGGCCGCCGGGGACCCACGACCGCTCCGGCTCGCCACTCGCTCTTCCCGACAGCCGCCCAGGCCGCCAGCTCGTCCGCCTGAAAAATTATATTATGCACCTTTAAATATGCACCTTTAAATATACTGTAGGAGTCACCTGAATGCCACCTGTCCAAAATATGTTTTTCTTGTAATTGTTTATAGAATTTCATCCCCAAATTTGCACAAATCCTCCATCAGGAATTTACATTATGCACCTTTAAATGGTTTTGAGGGAGTCCGTGTGCCCCTACTGGCGAACCGTGAAAAATGCTCCATCTCTGTAATATATTTATTTGCTTGTAATCTTGCGTAGAATTTATTCCCCGAATTTGGTCCAGATCCGATAATGTTGACGTTTCACGTCTATGCTAGGGGGCGCTATAGTGTTCACTTTTATTATATTTCATATTTCATTACATTTGGGCCGGGGTCCCGCAGTTGTGATTTGAATTTGAGCTCTCTAGGCCAATGCCTGTGGCCGTGAGAGGTCGTCAAAAAAACAGGAAATGAAGGCGTTTTTCGATGGCGTGCCACGGGCAAACCGTAAAGAGTTAAGAAAAAACAATGCACACTTTTGTGAACCCATGTCTGTAGATGTGACATGTGACACCCAAGTCAAAACGGTGCCGAATTTTTGATCCAACATGGCCGACTTCCTATACGTCACTGGGCAGTGTGACAATGACATTTTTTGTTTGTCTCCCTGAGCTCTATCACTGTTCCGAATTTCGTCAGCCTACACCAAAATATGCTTCTCACCTGCCCATAGACTTTGAAATTTAGCATTTTCAAGGGGGCGCTGTCGAGTGGGGTCACTTTTGTCATTGTCGCGATGCCCATTTTATCAAATTTTTCGCCGGACTGGTCGATCTGATACCCCCATGTGGGACTTTTCGTCGACGTTCAGGGGGTCAAAATCGCGATCGTTTGCAAGGAAAAATAATAATAATAATAATAATAATAAGAAGAAGAAGAAGAAACCGAGCAAGAACAATAGCCAATAAACTGTAAAGCCAAAATTGTGGAATGGTTGCACGACTTATTTATTACAAATGATGTCAGAATCTCATCTCAGTTTCGTGAAAACTGTGTCTCGTCACACCCCTATCGTTATATAAAGAAGTGCTACCAGATTGGCAAATACGAATCCAACTGATCAGTTTTTATGAGTTAACTGATGACAAAATAGTGATAATAGTGTTGCAGATTTAAGACGCAAGGTCCAAGCGTCCAAAGAAACTCTTGAAGTCAAAAGAGTTTTACGTCAAACTCTGCAAACATCCAGTGAATGGCGCTTTGTACAAAATGAAACATCAAATCAGACTTTTAGTGATATCATTTTTAAATACTTGATCTGAACTAAAGCATTTCTGTCAAAAGGAGCGGTATTTAGGTAGTGACCGTTCAGATAATCTCAGTATCTCTTTACCGTTGGGCGATTTAGAGGTTTACGCCTTTACTACCCCTGAACTACAGTTAAAGCTCTGGTCCTCGCCCATCACTGGTCACACGACTGCCCCCACACTGCTGTATCTGACCCCCACCCCTTTCACCTCTGTTTGTACCCGACCAATAGCCACGGTTTCTGACTGTTAGTGAACCTCTCCTGGATGGGACGAGCGAGAGGAGGCGGAGTTTTGAATCCACGGCCGCTGCGTTCTACAATAAAGTCATGATTTCCTACTCATTTCCACATTTTCTGGATAGTTTAAAGCTGCGCTGCTTAACTTTTCACGTAGGGTGTCGCCATGGAAGCAGGTGTTTTTATTACCGTGAAAAATGGGCACGGGCAGGGTCTCCTCGCCGCAGAGTTGACCTGTGACTTGGCCTGATAGTGGAATCGTCTTGTTTCCATAGAGATGAGATAAATGCCGTACTGGGAAACTTTTCAAGCAAAGCCTACCCTCCATGAGAAGTTAAACATTGCACCATTTAAATACTTACCCCTTATAGTTCATATATTTGAACTGTAAAAAAGATACGAAAAGAAATGACAGTTTGCAGTTATATATTAAGTGATGATTTTAAATGATCAAATTACAAATAACAATTTGAAAATATTGCAATAATTATCATGAGAATTTTACATTTTTACATTTCTAGAACCTGAATACATAGACCTGTATCACAATTTGTCAAACTCTCTGAAATCCTTCCTCATTTTCTGTTGTCTCAGTGTTTGGCCGTTCTACCGTCCATGGGTTTCATGCTATGGACTCCATTTTGAGGACTTTTGACCTCTCTGTTGCTATGGTAACCGTCTTAATTAACGGTTTAAATTTGTATCACTCTGAAACCCATGAATAACAATTTAGTTAATCAAAATAGTTCTATATTGCGTTATATTTCTGATGAAAATGTTTAGCTACTCTCTTTTGTCTAATTTCAAAACGAATTTCTAGTTTGAAATTCCTGAATAATACTTAGGCAGGGGAGTCGATATGGGGGGGACAAACGGGTCTATTGTCCCGGGACCAAGAATCGGAATCTCTGCCTATTAATTAAAATTAGACGGGGACCCATGTGACTCTTTTTGCCCTGGGCCCCCAAATTTCTGTCGACGTGCCTGAGAATAGGTACGGTAATACGGTAATTTTATAACAAAATTCTTAAAAATGTCGTAACATTTAAAATTCTGCTACCATGGGGACCCTGTTTGTAGTTTGAAATTTACTTAATAATATTTATCAGATAGTCCAGTAATTTTCCATAAAATAGGTCCAAAAATCAGATCTGCGACAGTTAAAATGCTACGCTATATTCATTACACCAATATAGCACGTTAAAAGGTTAATTGCGTAACATTTAAAGCGCCTATGACAGGTCAGACTACAAATTTAACTAAAACACACTTAAGATTCAGCTAAAAATTATTATTAATTCTTTTCCCACTTTGGCCATTTTTTTAGATTTTAAAATTTTACTTCCTGGTTGGAAATCATGACATCACGCTAGAGCATTCCATAAATGTTACCGAGCAACCATGTTACACAGTGGTTTAAAACACCTTTATTTTGTTGAAATCATGTGTAAAGTATCAGGAAAATTTGTTTCTCTTTTGTAAATTGTGCCGAACTTTTGGATAGAATTCTCCCAGTGTGATGTCATCTAAAATAAAACGCTCCACTTCCTGTAATTTTCCACATATTTCTCACCTTTTCTTTACAAATTGCTTCTCAAAACCTGTCATACGCACTTTAATCTTCTGCTTCAGCTGCCATTCCCATCCAATTCCTAGTTTTAATTCCACTAACAGTACTTCAGATCTCAGGAAAACCTCAGTCGGTCATCTTGTATCCCAGCTCTCCCTCCTCTCGCTCCTCTCCTCTTTGTATACATGTAGTAGTTTCTATACAACGGCATACACCATTTTGTGTTCGAATGACGTACTTGAAGCGATTTTATTTCGAAAAACGACATTTTGGTGAGAGACTGAAGACTACTGGACTCTGTTTGGATGCGTAATTCCCTCAACAATGTTTGTATATTTGATGTTTTAATCAGATGCATTGTAATTTGAAATATGAAGATGTGTCAATGAAGCACTGGAGGAAACATCTGGAAACTAAACAATAAATGTGACTTTGAACGGAACGGTGGTTTTGTGTTCTTTATTATTATTATTAAAGCTGCATTGTGTAACTTTTCCGGAGGAGGGTCCGTCAAATGCTTTACTCCGTGGAGATGTTATTGTTTTGTCTGGAATGTTTCACAGTATGGCATTAAACCTTCCTATCTTCACGGAGACCAAACCAGACCAAGATACAGGTCATATCTGTGGAGAGGCGACCCTGCTCACAGTCCGAATTCCTGTTTTTCTGGTATTTTTGAGCTCTAAAACCACCTGTAATTGAAGAAATGTAAAGTAGAGCTGTTTAATGTCACACTGTGGAACATTCCAGGCACCTTTAACATTGGATATTTGAAGAGGGAGTATGTGGGTTTATGAAAAAAAAAAAAAATACAGCTTTCTACCATGTTAGAATGTTGTTCCTATCATCAAAAACACGCCTGAAGAGTTTTTAAATGTCATGCATGTTTCAGTAATCTAGAGATCTCTCCCAGGCCCTATTCAAACCCTCCTTAATGCTCCGCCCACAAGCCTACAACACCCATGCTCCCACGTGACAATTTTCCATACAGCATACAAAACTGCACACAGCAACTTGACAAACCTGACGTGATGTGCAGTAGTTTCTTTAGCGGATTGTGTCATGAGGAGACTCAGAGCATCAAAAACGAAAGTGAAACGTATAAAACATGCTCATAATGTTTCAGCTGAATGTAGCATTTTCAAAACAATAAAAGGAACATGGTGATATAAATATGCTATTACCACATAAAAGTAAAATACCTCGACTGTACGTAGCCTGTGCACTTACTATTTTAAAAAGGGTCTTCCAATCACAACTGACCCTGTTTCTCCAGAGTCTTCACCTTCAGACAGAGGACACATCAAGTTTGTCTCAGTCTCAGTTTATGGACAGGCCTCATGTGAAGCTCAGAACCTCCAAAATTCCCTCCCTGAGCTGCAGAGGCTGCACTAGCACTGATTCAGGATTGGTGCAGGTGCTGGGGTTTAGGTAGTGATCACTCAGTCCTCAGGTATATGTATATTTAACTCAAGGTATTTTCTCATATGGAAATAATTACAAGATAGATTCTATGTCATGCTTTTTTTAATTTTATAAATATGCAATATAACAATAATAAATATAATAACAATAACTAAAGAATAAAAATAAAAAATAAAAAATGTTGTAAAATAAAAAATAAAAAAACGTCTTCAGCACAGGAACCCGAGGCTCATATTCTGGTCAATGTCCACTTTCTCTAGAGACTGAAGAAAAGACCACGAATTAGAGCGATATGAACCAGAAACCACATCAACATACGTGAAGACAATGTGAGACTAGATTCTTAACTCTCCGTTTCAATATTAGGTTGCATTTAGGTGAATACTGTCAGAACTTCAGATGGAGGGACCTATAATATCATTGTTTCTTATAGTTTAAATTCCTTTCAACTGACAACCAGCATATCTAGTGTGGAATAGTGGCATCTCTTTGGTTTATTTACACTGAAAACACATTGATCTTGGTGCCAGTTTTTGTTTCATGGATAAGCCCAGTAATTACAGAGAAAAGAAACCACAAACCAGCTCAACACATCTGCACCTGACAGTTACAGCAAATCCCACCTGAGAATCCTGACCCGTCCTCCAGCTCAGTTTAAAAATGTTCTGATGATACATGAACACAGTTATTCTTAACCCACTATTTCAATAACTGTGAGCTCTGTAGAATCTTCTGACAGGAATAATAATTGTACCGTCTCCATCACCACCTCTCCCCACCCTCTGGAGCTCCTCTACTTCAGAAACTCCGTCACTGCACTCACCCCACCACTTTCAAGAAACATCTCAACACACATCTATACAGAATCCTCTCCGTGATAATACAAGGGACATGCAACTTTCTTGAAAGTAATAACCTTCTTGCAAAAAGAACAAAAAGAGTGTAGGAGGAGGAGGAAGATGTAGAAGTAGAAGTACGAGGAGGAGTAGGAGGAGGATGTAGTAAAAGTAGAAGTACGAGGAGGAGTAGGAGGAGTAGGAGGAAGATGTAGTAGAAGTAGAAGTAGGAGGAGGATGTAGTAGAAGTAGAAGTAGGAGGAGTAGTAGTAGGAGGAGGAGGATGTAGTAGAAGTAGAAGTATGAGGAGTAGGAGGAGGATGAAGTAGAAGTAGGAGGAGGATGTAGTAGAAGTAGAAGTACGAGGAGTAAGAGGAGGATGTAGTAGAAGTAGAAGTAGCAGGAGTAGGAGGAGGATGTAGTAGAAATACGAGGAGTAGGAGGAGGATGTAGTAGAAGTAGGAGGAGTAGGATGTAGTAGAAGTTCGAGGAGTAGGAGGAGGATGTAGTAGAAGTAGAAGTACGAGGAGTAAGAGGAGGATGTAGTAGAAGTAGAAGTAGCAGGAGTAGGAGGAGGATGTAATAGAAATACGAGGAGTAGGAGGAGGATGTAGTAGAAGTAGAAGTATGAGGAGTAAGAGGAGGATGTAGTAGAAGTAGAAGTAGCAGGAGTAGGAGGAGGATGTAGTAGAAGTAGAAGTAGCAGAAGTAGGAGGAGGATGTAGTAGAAGTAGAAGTATGAGGAGTAAGAGGAGGATGTAGTAGAAGTAGAAGTAGCAGGAGTAGGAGGAGGATGTAGTAGAAATACGAGGAGTAGGAGGAGGATGTAGTAGAAGTATGAGGAGTAGGATGTAGTAGAAGTACGAGGAGTAGGAGGAGGATGTAGTAGAAATACGAGGAGTAGGAGGAGGATGTAGTAGAAGTATGAGGAGTAGGATGTAGTAGAAGTACGAGGAGTAGGAGGAGGATGTAGTAGAAGTAGAAGTATGAGGAGTAAGAGGAGGATGTAGTAGAAGTAGAAGTAGCAGAAGTGGGAGGAGGATGTAGTAGAAGTACGAGGAGTAGGAGGAGGATGTAGTAGAAGTAGAAGTAGAAGTAGCAGAAGTAGGAGGAGGATGTAGTAGAAGTAGAAGGATGTAGTAGCAGTAGTAGTTGTAGGAGGAGGCTGTAGTAGCAGTAGTAGTAGTTGTTGTAGGAGGAGGATGTAGTAGCAGTAGTAGTAGTAGTAGTTGTAGGAGGAATATGTAGTAGTAGAAGGAGGATGTAGTAGTAGTAGGAGTAGTAGTAGTAGTAGTAGTAGTAGTAGTAGTAGTAGTAGTAGTACAGTGACAGTTTAGGCTCAGGTTTAGGCTTAGGTTAGGCCAGTGGTGGACTGTAACAAAGTACAAAAGTAAAAGTACAATACTAAGTTATTTTTTTTAGGTATCTGTACATTACTGAAGTAAGTTTTACAGTGGATACTTTTTCTTTTACTTCAATACATTTGAGAGCTGGTATCTGTACTTTGTACTCTACTACATTTTAGATCGGGACTGAAAAGTAAAAAGTACTTTTCTTTACGGTTTGAGACCTGCTGAAATGTGTGAGACTTTATTTTTTATCACATTTAATTTGAGTTGACGTCTAAATTTTGAGTAAAGCAAATACACAAAAATTAAGAAATCGACACTTCCTTAAAATAAGTAAAATTCTGTATCAAAACCACTACATTTGACTACATTCTAAAAATCTCTGCGAAACACTTACTTTTTACTTTTAAAACAGGTATTCTAATACTTGATATTTTAACTTTTACTTGAGTAATCTTTTGCGCCTGTATCTGTACTTTTACTTAAGTAACAAAATGGAGTAGTTCATCCTCAGGTTCAGGTTTGGGCTCAGCTTTAGTGGGACTGACCGTCTTAAACTCCTCGAATGAAATTGCTCCATCCTGGTCCAGGTCGGCCTCTTCAATGACCTTCTCCACGATGCTCTGCAGCTGCTCGTCCGTCTGCTTCTTCCCCAACATCTCCCGTAGCACCTGCACACACACATGATCAGACCTGCTCTACACCTGCACACACACACACACACACACACACGATCAGACCTGCTCTACACCTGCACACACACACACACACACACACACACACACACACTGTAGACCAGGATTAGACCGGGGTTAGACCTGGTTTAGAACTGGATTATACCTAGTTCAGACCTAGTGTTAGACCTGGTTTAGAACTGGGTTTGACCTGGTTTTAGACCTGGTTTAGACCTAGTTAAACCTGGGTTCGACCTGCTTTAGTCCTCCTGGTCTAGTCCTGGTCTAGATCTGTTTTGAACTGGTTTAGACATTTAGACCTGATCAGGACCTCGTGGTTTAGTTCTGGCTGAGTTGGTGTAGACCCAGCTTGGACTTGGGCCCATATAGGGAGCAGTGCAGTTTGAACTGCACACTGTAAAGTTTGTGCCTTTTTCTTTTCCGTGGATTGTGTAGCTCTCGGTCAGTGGCCTGTATTGAGTTGTGTACTTTGTATGAAGCTCTGAATCTCTTCTACATTTTACATTATTTCCCTCTTAACTATTTTGGAGGGTCATAATTTGGGGTAAGTGCAACTGACCTGAAGCATCTCATCTCTGGAGATCTTCCCGTCTCGATCCTGGTCATACAACTGGAAAAGGACTGGGGAAAAACAAACAAATATTCACTGATTCAAGTGTGGAAGGAATGATGCTGTTTTACTTTATACAACCAGGAGAGGGCACTACTACTACTACTACTACTACTACTACTACTACTACTACTACTACTACTACTACTACTACTATTATTATTATTATTATTATTATTATTATTATTATTATTATTAGTAGTAGTAGTAGTAGTAGTAGTAGTATTAGTAGTATTATTAGTAATAGTAGTAGTAGTAGTAGTAGTAGTAGTAGTGCAGCAGTGGCCATAGTACATACTGTTGCTGTGTCCTTAGGCAAGACACTTCCCCTACCCTGTCTAATATAAATGTGGTGTGTGTGTGTGGGATTGCGTATCTGTGTGTATATAAATGCGATGCGTGTGTGTGTGTGTGTGTGTGTGTGTGTATAAATATGTGTGTGTGTATATGCATGGGTGTGTGTGTGTGGTGATCATTGAGGGTGGAGCAAATTATGTTCAGAGTCTTTAGTGTCCAAAAAGTGATTTAAATCAAATGCATTATTATTATTATTATTATTATTATTATTATTATTAGTAGTAGTAGTAGTAGTAGTAGTAGTAGTAGTAGTAGTAGTAGTAGTAGTAGTAGTGTACAAGTGGGATAGTAGTAGTTTAAGAGTGATATAATGGTTCCTCCACACTCACAGCGTAGTTTCTGGTCGGGGCTGTTGTACGCTCCTTGGGAGGAGGAGGAGGCCCTGTTTTGGCCGCTCAAACGAAAATGAGCCATGACTCGGACAAAAGCTGGAAAGTCTGCCGAGTCTTTTCTGCAAACGGACAACACGTAAGTACAGTGTTAAAGCTACAGTACGTCACTTTTCTGATGGAGGATGGAGGAGGATGTAGTAATAGAATACAGGAGTGGTTGTCTTCATTGGTTTACATCTCCATGGAGACAATCAGGTGGGATTAAAGTGTGTATATAGTACGTATGGCAAATTTTTAGGATTATCTCATTTTGACTTAATCTGGTGAGATAATTAGAGGAGTTTTGGCCCAGAGTGCATCATGGTTGCTAGGTAACGGTAATGAAATTCCCTAATGTGAAAAAAAATTGTGAAATTTCATCTTAAATCTTAAATATGATGATATGATGATCGTAACTGTGTTTTGGTAAAATGAGCCGTCTGATCTGGCATAGGCACTTTAAATTTATCTACACTGAGACAAGCATGTGACACCACAAGGTCAAGTTACAGGTCAGATCTGTGGAGAGGCGAGTCAGCTCTCCAGAATAATTCTTGTTTTTCAAGGCAAAATGTATTGCTTTGCCAGGAATTTTCACGATAACTGACACATGTTTAGCTTTTTTCATAAGTGGAGCGGTCATCACTTGCTTGTCTCCATGGAGATGTTATTGCTTTGCCTGGAATGTTCCATAATATGACATTAAATATATCCATCTTGCATTTATTTATTACAGGTGTTTCTGTTGCTCAAAAATACAATAATTCCTTCTGTGAATAGGGGCGCCTCTCCACAGATCTGACCTGTAATGTGGGGTAGTGCTGTAACCTGCTTGTCACACTAGACAGGTTTAAGATATACTGCGGAACATTCTAGACAAAGCAATCACATTTGAGAAAAGACAGATTTAGTCTCCAACACTTTCTATAAGCAGGGTCACCACTCCACAGATCTGACCTGTAACTGTGCGTTTTGGATATTTACCCTGGAGAGAAGAAGGCTCCAATGATCCTGTCCTTGATGGGATTCTCCGCCAGCCCTGGAATCGCTTCAAAATCCTCCAAACTGGACAAATGAAATGAAATTAAAAAACATAAAAATAAAAAATAAAAGAAATGGAGTAAAGAAGTTGGGGAAAATTAGGACTGTTTCCATAGCAATTAACAATTTAAGGGTGCACTATGTAACTTTTTGGTTGGGAGCCTGTCACCTGCTTGTTTCTATGGAGATGTCATTGCTCTGCCTGGAATGTTCCACAGTGTGACATTAAACAGCTCTACTTTACATTTATTCAATTACAGGTGGTTTTACAACTCAAAAATACCTAGAAAAACAGACATTCTGACTGTGAGCGGGTCGCCTCTCCACAGATCTGACCTGTAACATGGTCTGGTTTGGTCTCCATGACGATAGAAAGGTTTAATGCCATACTGGGGAACATTTCAGACAAAGGCAAAGGATTCCACCTGGATGACTGAGGGATTTCACACACTTTCCAGACAAAGCAATGACATCTCCATGGAGAAATGCAGTTGATGGACCCTCCACCAGAAAAGTTACACAATACACCTTTAAAGAGTAACTTAATTTCACAAACTTTTTTTTTTTTTTAAAAACTGTTTACCTGTGTAAATCAGTCTAAAATAGAGTTATCTACATATTTGTAATCTTATTTTGACATTTAAGTTCATATTAACTTAACGTTTAAATAAACCACATTCACACATTGAATAAGTGAAATCCAAACTCTAAATACAAAATGGCGGGTCACCTCAGCGCTCCCTTTCGGTCTTGGTCCAGATGTTGAAACCTGTCGTACAGGCGCTGGATATGAGCAGCTGAGACTATAGAAGACAAAACAAGCAATCAAAACGAGTCATAATGCTACTTTACGGAACATTTGACTTATTTTAATGTGTTTCATATACACGACAAGTTAGGTTACACATATTACTATTGTTTTTGTATGTGTGTGGAATCCCTCAGTCGTCCAGGTAGAATCCATGGCAAAAGGAGAAATTTAATTTGTCAACTGGACAGAGTTTATTTGGTTGAATACGTTTCGCACACACAACAAAACGAGGTTAAGAACACAGATAAAACTATAGAAAATCAACTTGAGTTAAAAGTGTAAAAATGTGCGTTTGACAGTTATTTCCATTGTCTCCAGAAGACCACAAAAACATCTCCAAGAGGGTCTGGCTGCAGACGTATGTAGAGCTCCACTCTAGACCGGAAACACCTGACCTCCACTTTTATAAACGAGGAAGTACATACGTCTCAAACGGAAACACGTCACCAATACTTTTATAAATGAGAAAGTACATACGTCTCAAACGGAAACACGTCACCAATACTTTTATAAATGAGGAAGTACATACGTCTCAAACGGAAACACGTCACCTATACTTTTATAAATGAGGAAGTACATACGTCTCAAACAGAAACACGTCACTTCCACTTTATGCAGACCTGTGGAGCTCCACTCTAGAACGGAAAATACTGATTAAATAAGATTGTGTGTAGTGTAGTTTATAAAATGTTTTTACGTTGTGGAATTTATTGGCACATATGTTCAAGGTGCGATTTGTAGGGAGGGATTTCCACTTCTGGTTTTGATACCTCCATTTCTGCTAAATTATCTGAATATCTGGTATAATTGCAGATTTTCAGAAACAAACAAAAACGGCACCTTATAAAAGTAAAGAGTTCACATGAAAATAAAATAAATGCATAAAAAACACAACAGTGAATAAAAACATATTCACATATAAAAGGGGCAATTTCAAAGCTCTAATTTAAAGGAATAAATTAAACTCATTCACAAAGGAAATAAAAAAAGAAGAAAAACAGCCTCTTTTCTCTCAGTTAGGCCCAATGAGCAGAAGCAAAAGTTTCAGGTCATTCTTCGAGTGTGTTATGCTTGGTTTTATCTTAAAAAGTACTTATGTATTTGCTCATTTATAAAAGTGGAGGTCACGTGTTTCTGGTCTAGATTGGAGCTTCTTGCTTAGGTTAGTTGGACATTTTGGTGAGTTTAGTTTATACATTTTTCTTCCTGGTTGGTCGATTCCATACACAGAAATACACAAGCCAAAAGCGTAAAGAAGATTTGAATATATATCCATCATGGAAGTCGGTCTTTTATAGATCCATGAAATCTGTGAACTTGAGCAACAGCAACGAATGTTATCCCGAAATGGCTGCCGCATCGTTATTATTATTATTTTTTATTAATGAGTAACTTCGAACATACAAGCCATTGACAGGGTGAAGTAAAGAATTAGTACATAAATAAATAAATAAATAATAATAATAGTAAATAAGAAACTATTTTAAAAAGAACAATTATAATACATTTCATATTGTAGGGGTAATTAGTATTTTTGATTCTATAAACAATGAAGTTCAGTAACACTAATTTACTGCTCCAAATGCGTGACTCTGGCTAAACTAGCAGCCAATAATAAATAAGCAATAATAAAGATATTTAAACTAACAAAACAAAATAAGTAGCAGAAAACTATTGTTACTATTGATTTCAGTCCTCATTATTCATAAATTATTGGTTTAAATCCGTTTTGCCGCGGAACCGTTAAGTGTAGTAAACGTTAGTGGCCACTTGAGGGCGCACTACAGCGACTCTATGTACAACGGTGAAGAAAAACAAAAACTCTTATTTCCTAACATAAAAAAAATCCAAACCAACTCTATTTTATAACCCATAATTATACATATTGGCTGTTGATTTATATATATATTTTTTATACATTTAAAAGTTGTTGTATTTTGTGGATTTCTAAATGTTACCTAGCAACCATAGAAACCATGCCTAGCAACCGTACTGAAAATTAGCGCCAACACTTAAAGTGCGTATGACAGGTTTTGATAATTCTCTAATTTTGACTTAATTTCTTGAGATAATACCTGTTGTAAATATAAATGATAGTTTTCCATTGAGCAAAAAGCAATTTGTGGAGAAAAGTTGAAAAATATGTTGAAAATTACAGGAAGTGGAGAGCTCCATATTGATAATGTCACACTGGGAGAATTCTATCCAAAAGTTCAGCACAAATTACACAAGAAACATATTTTTCTAATACTTTAAACATCATTTTAAAATGTAAACAAAGGCACTTTCTTCTATTTTCCTTTGTTAAATAATAATTTCTGTGTACATAGGGGAGTTTTAGACCACTGTATAATATGGTTGCTAGGTAACAGTTACAGAAATCATGATTTCTAAACACAAAGTAAAAATTTAAACCTAAAGAAATATCTAAGATTGAAAAGAATTTTACTATTTTGAGCTAAATCTTAAATATAATGACCTTAAGCGTGTATTACTAAAATTAGTAGTGGTCTGGTCCTGGTCTAGTCCTGGTCTGGTCCTGGTTTAGTCCTGGTCTAGTCCTGGTCTAGTCCTGGTCTAGTCCTGGTCTAGTCCTGGTCTGGTCCTGGTCTGGTACTCACATCCAGTTTCCTGAATCAGCTCCTCTGCGTTGGGGATATGTTGGATCGATTTGTTGGAGCCCATGTTTAAAGTTGTGTAAAACGTGTAAAAAGTGTATGTAATGTAATGTAACATGTAAAAGTAAAGCACAGATAACGGTCACGCAACTGACAGAGGGCTCCGTTTGAGTGACAGCTGCCCCGGCCAATCACAGCTCAGCTAGGACTCAAAACGCTCCGTTCCGCCTTGTGATGCCATGTAGTGGTAGTTTTCAAGTGAACAGCTTCTTTTTAACTTTTGTTTAGTAGAGACTGGAAATTCCACAGTTGAAATCATGCAAATGATTCTAGTGAAGGTGCGTGGAGTTTAAAAACACACTGGAGCACATTACTACATGACAACACAAAGTGGAACAGAGTGTTTTCTGTTTGAGACTCAACACAACTCCAGGTCTGTTTGTGATGAGGAAACATTATAACAGGTCAGACCTAATAAGATATTTAGATATTTTATATTATTTTACATTACTTGTGCTCCTCCAAAGTCCATTCACTTTTTTCAAACTCATTCTGGTCAAAACAGTGCTTAAGTTACAGCCGACCTATTTCAATGTTTGCAGCTCCTGTTTTTAACCAGCAGATGGAGCCCTCCTCACTGTTGTGTATATAGGCCTATGTCAAAATCGGGCTTTTAGATTTATATTTCATTCATTATTTTACGTCACACTACTCAAAATACCATACCTTAACCAATATTTTTTATTCTAAAACAAAACGGCTTTAAGTTTTGGTTTTAATTACAGGTTTAACTTTTAATTGGCACCTCTGAACTGGTTTAACCTGGTGGAGCTTTTCTTCTGCCTTCAGTACCACAATTAAACACTAGGAGGTGGTATAGCCTCGATAGCCTTATGATTTAGATTGTAGAGAAGGTATTTTAAATAAATATTTCACAGTAAACCTGACGGAGTTGAAGGGAAGTTTTGTAGTGGTTGGAATTTTTTTTATTTTGGGAAATTTACCAAAGTTGTTTATGCAAAAAGGCTGAGGAGTTCCCTGTCAGTCATGTGCCTTAAAATCCAATTGTGATGTTTCGTCTTTTATGCAATCAGTGGATCATCGAGTCTGTATGTAAATAAACAAGAGCAAAACCAGGTCTAAACCAGGACTAAACCAGGACTAAACCAGGGCTAAACCAGGGCTAAACCAGTTTTATACCAGGACTAAACCAGGATTAAACCAGTTTTAAACAAGGACTAAACTAGGGCTAAACCAGGACTAATCTAGGTCTAAACCAGGGCTAAACCAGGGCTAAACCAGTTTTAAACCAGGATTAAACCAAGGCTAAACTAGGTCTAAACCAGGACTAAAACAGGACTAAATTAGGTCTAAACCATGTCTAAACCAGGATTAAACCAGGTCTAAATGAGGTCTAAACCAGGTCTAAACCAGGTCTAAATCAGAACTAAGCCAGGTCTAAACCAGGTCTAAATCAGGTTTAATTAGGACTAAATCAGGTCTAAACCAGGTCTAAATCAGAACTAAGCCAGGACTAAACCAGGTCTAAACCAGGTCTAAACTAGGACTAAACCAGGACTCAGTTTTAAATCATTTTGCTTGTGGATCAATAAAGTTTGTCTAAGTCTAAGTTTAAACCACATCAAATTAAATCAGGACTAAACCTGGTGTAATCCTGGTTTGAATGTCCACACCGTGTTGTGATCCTGATATAGTCCTGGTTTAGTTCTGATGTTTAGTTCTGAATTTAGTCCCAGGTCGGGTTGGACTGACTTATATGATTTTGTAACTGAAGGTGATCGTTTAGTGTAGTTTAAGTCAAAATTAAAGTATTTGTATCTGGGATTCATTTCAAATAAACAAGACTATTGATATTACTCTGAAGTCACCTGAATCCACGGAGCAGTTCAGGTGAAATGAAAGAGCAGGTGAGTGTGGGTGGAGCCGACACTGAGACTGGACACAACTACACAACTACACAACTGACATACACTATATTGCCAAAAGTATTCGCTCACCTGCCTTGACTCGTGTATGAACATAGTGACATCCCATTCTTAATCCATAGGGTTTAATATGACATCAGTCCACCTTTTGCAGCTATAACAGCTTTAACTCTTCTGGGGAGGCTGTCCACAAAGTTTAGGAGTGTGTTTATGGGAATTTTTGACCACTCTTCCAGCAGTACATTTGTGAGGTCACACACTGACCTTGGACGAGAAGGCCTGGCTCTCAGTCTCCGCTCTAATTTATCCCAAAGGTGTTCTATCAGGTTGAGGTCAGGACTCTGTGCAGGCCAGTCAAGTTCATCCACACCAAACTCTCTCATCCATGTCTTTATGGACCTTGCTTTGTGCACTGGGGGGCCATCTTCAAACTGTTTCCACAGGGATGGAGTTGGGAGCATGGAATTGTCCAAAATCTCTTGGAATGCTGAAGCATTCAGAGTTCCTTTCACTGGAGCTAAGGGGCCAAGCCCAGCTCCTGAAAAACAACCCCACACCATAATCCCCCCTCCACCAAACTTTACACTTGGCAAAATGCAGTCAGACAAGTACCGTTCTCCAGGCAACCGCCAAACCCAGACTCGTCCATCAGATTGCCAGATGGAGAAGTGCGATTCGTCACTCCAGAGAACGCGTCTCCACTGCTCTAGAGTCCAGTGGCGGCGTGTTTTACACCACTGCATCCGGCGCTTTGCATTACACTTGGTGATGTGTGGCTTGGATGCAGCTGCTCAGCCATGGAAATCCATTCCATGAAGCTCTCTACGCACTGTTCTTGAGCTAATCTGAAGGCCACGTGAAGTTTGGAGGTCTGTAGCGATTGAGTCTGCAGAAAGTTGGCGACCTCTGTGCACTATGCACCTCGGCATCTACTGACCCCGCCCCATCAGTTTACGTGGTCTACCACTTCGTGGCTGAGTTGCTGTCGTTCCCAGTCACTTCCACTTTGTTATAATACCACTGACAGTTGACTATGGAATATTTAGGAGCAAGGAAATTTCAAGACTGGACTTGTTGCACAGGTGGCATCGTATCACAGTATCACACTGGAATTCACTGAGCTCCTGAGAGCGACACATTCTTTCACAAATGTTTGCAGAAACAGTCTGCATGACTAGCTGCTTGATTTTATTCACCTGTGGCCATGGAAGTGACTGGAACACCTGATTTTGATTATTTGGATGAGTGAGTGAAAACTTTTGACAATATAGTGTGTGTATGTACACTGAGACTGGACACAACTACACAACTGACATGTTTGTACACTGACACGGGACACAACTACACAACTGACATGTTTTTAGTTCTATAGTTTTATTTTTACATTTGTACTTGTACATATACATTTATATTGTGATGTTCAGTGGTGGAATGTAACAAAGTAAAAGTAGTATTGTACTGTATTTAGGTAAAACATTTTAGGTATCTGTACTTTTTACAGTGGATACTTTTTACTTTTACTTCTTCACTACGTCTGAGAGCAGGTATCTGTACTTTCCACTGCACTACATTTTGAACTGGACTGAAAAGTAAAAAAAAAAAAATATATATATATATATATATATCAATTTCTATATGTAGAATACTTCAGTAGCATTGAGACACAAACATCTCTCTTTCTAAACACAAAAGTGTCCTCTGCTCAAGTATTCATTTGATTTTTGTAATCTATTGCTGTCCATGACCCTATCTTTAAATATTTATTCATTTTAGCATTTTTAGGCCAAAAACTTACACAATACACACAATTGGACAGAAGTAGTGATGTTAACAGTGTGGTTGCCGGGCGCTGTTGTGCACAGAGCCTCTTAAATAGTTTAATAAACCTAATTAACCTTTACTTTGAGAATTTCATGTACATTAGATAAAAATGAGGTCCATTATTGGGTCATCCTCCATACTCGGTGGTAGTGAGTTCTCCCCCTTCGCCCTCTGTCTTAGCCCTAACCCTCTGTTGTGCGCGTTCACGAGAGACAGAGGGGTATCCCAATACTCTTTTCTGTAAGTGGGAGGGATAAGGGGAAGGGCTGTTCACCCCTCTTAGCAGAGCTTTTGCAGATGCACCCTGCGCAAAGCCCCCTTTTGGATCTTCTCTGTTCACCGCGCATGTGCAGCCGACGAGGCAGTGACGTCGTCTGGGGGATCCGCCAATGAGCGGGACGGATTTTCGGCCAATGAGTTGAATGAGTTGTCGATGACGTTCCCCAATGAGTTGAACGGATTTGTCGATGACGTTTTCGGCGAAGGACGTACCGGACAGTTACTCGGACAGTAACTAATGAACAGTATAATCGGGCGATCGAAGAAGTATTTAAAGGAACTGTATCGCGTATTATGTGTATGTTTTACGCGTAGTGCTGTTTTATTACATGTATCTCTCTCTCTTTATGTATGTATGCATGAAACTTTAATTAGATTAAAGGTACTCGCTGAAGCGAAAAAACTGATTGTCATGTACTATTCTGGATAATAAATGTTTATACATACAGGCACTGAATTACTGAATATAGATTGATGATGAGAAAGTATAATGCGTTTGTTAAAAGTTAAATTTATTTGTCACATACATTATTATAGCACTGTATAATTGCAGTAAAGACATCAAATCAAACATACCAATAAAATATCTGTCAATTACAAACTGTCAATTACAGCAGACAGAACGTGCGCATCACAGAACATGTAAGTCATCACATTTCTTATCAGTCATCAATCACAGCAGACAGTGAAATGTGTGTAAAAATCATTATTGCATCACATGTCTTGTCAATGTCAGTGAAAATTGTGACTCGCTACAGATATCCAGGCGAGTGTGGACCGGTGTTGGTGGTAAGCCTCCACACCACGTCAAGGTCCCGGTCCCGGTGGAGGGGAACTATTTGCACACACGAACTACACAGAAAAAAACTACACCATCTGCCCCCAGAGCAGGAGGGTGTAAGCAGTTCTGGGAGCTCAACCCGGGTTCTTCTCCTGCTTCTCTCTCTGCCAGTCGTTTCTCCTGGAGCACACGTAGGTCCGGTCTCCTTCCGCCGAGGCTGGCCGCACTGGGTGCACCTGGGGGCTTCCCTGGTCGGTGTCGGGGGGGGGGGCTGTGCGGCAGCGGGCGGACTGCGTGCAGGCAGGGCTGCTGACGGGAGGGGACGCTGTCTCGATGGCAATGTCGGAGAGAGAGCAAGGAGGGGGGGAGGGACGGGGAGCTGCCTCACCCTCTGCTGGGGCAGTGAGAGGTCCGGGAGAGGCTCTGTGGCCCGGGGCAAAGGTCCTGCTGCAGCTGCTGGAGGTGCGGCCAGGATAAAATACAGCGGCGGTGGCGGTGATTTAGGCAGAAGGGGTTGCTTTCCTGGTGCCGCCTGGCCAGTGCGCACCACCGCTGGTGCTGCCGCTGGTGGAGCCACTCTGTGCACCAGCACTGGTGCCGGCGGTGGTGGTGGTGGTGGTGCCGGTGCTTGGTGTGCACCTGCTGCAGCGCCTGGTCCCGCTGCCAACAGAAGCCTCTCCTTCTCCCGCAGGGTTGCCGTGTACCTAAAAAAACACAAAACATAATTCAAGGACAGGCTTTAGTTTAGAATCCAACTGTGGTGATGTAGTTGAAACTGACTGTAGAGCTGTGTCTACCAACATCAAACCTACCACTGCGTCCTCTGGTTGATTTCGGCCAGCTGGATTGGCGCCCGAGCCATCAGCCTCTGGCTGCCCAGCACAAGGTTGCGGATATGGTGGTAGTACTTCAGAATGTAATCCCACCTACCCCTCCTTACCCCCCGATGAGTGTAAGTGGAGGCGGAGTAGGTGAGACACAGTTCCGTGCACACCACTTCCATAATCCGGCTTGCGCTGGGGTTCTCCATCTACAAAGACATAAAACGACACACAAATGCAACATTAAGATGTGCTAAACAAGTATGCATGCATAAATGCATACACACAGAGGTTTATGAAGGAAAATCAGGTGCAACACACGCAAAAACAGCACACATGCTTAATAAATATACCCCAAAGTACACAAGAGTACAGAGAGTACACAAGAGTACACACAGTGGACAAGAGTATAAAAAGGGTAAAGTACCAGTAAAATCATAATGCTGCACTAAACCAGAACTACATCAGGACTAAACCAGTACTAACACAGGACTAAAGGGGGTGGTACTTGGACTCTGAGGTTGTACTAGTTGTAGTAGTACTAGTACTAGCAGTAGCAGTAGCAGTATTTGTAGTTGTAGTAGTAGTAGTACTAGCAGTAGCAGTATTTGTAGTTGTAGTAGTAGTAGTAGTAGTAGTACTAGTTGTAATAGAAGTAATAGTTGTAGTTTCTATAGTGTTAGTAGTTGTTATAGTAGTTGTAGTACTGGAGCACTCCGCAGTTTTAACAGTGGGTGTCATTAGAAACATTTTTTTACAGTTTAAAAAGAGTAACATTTTGCTGTATGTGTGTATGTCTGTGTGTGTCAGTGTGTGTCTGTGTATACGTTTGTGTCTGTGTGCGGTTAGCATGAAGTAGCAACACTCGCTAGCGCTGTTGTCAGCGCACTAAAACAAGTTTATCACGGCGTGACAAAATAAGTCAAGATGCTAAACCAACAGTAGTGAGTGGGATAAATCTTACCTGATCGATAAAAGTAGCTTAGCCTCCGGAAAATCAGTTTTAATCTGCCGAGAGCCAAGCCCAAGGGGATAGGCGTGGCTTAACGCAAGTCGCAGCAAAAAGCAACATGGCGCCGAAGGAATCGGACAAATGTGAGTATTTTGCACTCAAGAACCTCATAAAAAGTTGTATAAAACTGTAGTAACTTTTGAAAAGTTGTAAAATCGTTTATATTTATGTTTGCATTTACAGATTCACATATCACGACGTCGATTACATCCCGTGCATGACGCATGTGACCATGCGGCCAATGCCAGGGACAAGACTCATGCTGGATGTGAAATACATCAGTCCGCAAAAAGGTTTGTGATCTGTTGAACTGGAAACAGCAGAAAAACATAGAAATGTTCGCTAACAGCTCCGAACACTATACGCGATGCTCAGTTGTATCTTATCTCCATATGACTCCACAGGCGCTGTTTTTTAAAGGAGCTTTCTGAAGGCGGACAGTCATATTCAGGTTAACAGACTGCAGTCATTTATTTGTGCAAGTACTTCGGAACTGGTTTTGTTGAGTTGTTTAGTTTGCAGTGAGCGCGTTCTCATATGCGCCTGTGGAGAGTTCGGCGCATGTTCGGCAAACATTTAACAACTTAAAGTCGGTCGTTCATGTCCCCGCTACGTATCCGGTAAGAAATACGTTTAATTTATGTTTGTGTCAGCGTTTGTATGTGTGCTGTGTTTGTGGATACTGAACCAAAGTCACACTGCTATGGTAATATGCGTGTGAATGATATTTCAAACTTTGCGGTAATGCCAAATCTATCCAGATTCAGTATAATGCGGCTCATTCACACGCCGATGATGCGCATTGTAAATGCAGCACAGACAAACTCTCAAGAAGATGCTGTAAACTTTAGTCGAACACTGTCGGTATAAGTATGATTCATAGATGTTGTACACGCAGACGACGTGATGTCAGGTGTTCTAGTCAAGCCAGACGTATTCATGCATGTGTATGCGCGCGACTGCATGTTTATTTCGTGGTCATTTGGATGTAAGACTTGGTGTCAGAACGCGATTTGTTGATAGCGTTTCTTTTAAACATGGAGTAAAGGTATGGCTCGATCCAAACATTAGTCTGGTTTGGGATGGATGTAACTTGCTGTAGAGTGCGGCGTGTCGCACCAAATACAAAAAAGTGTGTGCAGGGAATGAATTGGCAGCTTGTAATGTAATGTAATATAATTAATATAATTAATATAATATAAATCTGCCACTGTTGTATAGTATCTAGAGGTGCGCGATATATCGATTAAATCGATTAATTCGAATTTATAGTTCAGAACGATGTGTTTTTATGAAAATCGATTTTTTTTATTATTAGTATTATTTTTTACACGCGAGCGTCGAAAGCGGAACTAATGCGCTGCAGCGCTCTACACGGGCAAGTTAGCGGGGCGCGTAGCGGAAGAGGTGTCGTATTTTTCTGCTACGACTGACCTGTGGTCCAGCCGAACGATGCAGCCCTACTTGAGTTTAACGGTACATTTTGTTAATAGTAGCTGGGCGATGCGAAGCG
Source organism: Taenioides sp. WSHXM2023 (assembly GCA_029959045.1). Taxonomy (NCBI): domain Eukaryota; kingdom Metazoa; phylum Chordata; class Actinopteri; order Gobiiformes; family Gobiidae; genus Taenioides; species Taenioides sp. WSHXM2023. The sequence continues at coordinate 23,787,894 of CM057093.1, forward strand.
TTTGTCTGCAAACAGTGTATTTTCCCGAGGATCACAAGGGGGGATTAATCGCGCAAGGATTGAAAGATGCTTTCACTCCGTGGAAACTTGCAGAAGACCGACTCATCTGCATGACAACAGACAGCGGCAGCAATATGATCAAAACTTTCTAAAAGTAGCAAAAGGAGAAATTGATTTGTCAACTGGACAGAGTTTATTTGGTCGAATACGTTTCTCAGCTCATCCAAGCTGCTTCTTCAGTTCTGGTCAGATGCTGGCGGACACTGCTTTATATCTGCTTGAAGGGAGGAGCTTAATTACAATGAAAATTACTCTGAGACAACACATATTTATTTACAGTTTCTGTTAGTCATGTGAGTCTATTCAATATGGAGTGGGAGTGGGGGAGTAGTTAGCATATCCATTCAGGGCCATGATGGGTGTTTTCACACCTCTGGACATGTCCTGGACATGTCCTTTCTAAAAGTGTCCTTTCTAAAAGTGTTTACAATGGCCTGGTCTGCCATTTCACTTACAAGTATGTTTTTTGCTTGTCAGATTGCGCTTTAATCCTAAATTTAAAAAAAGAATAAAGTTAAAACTTGTTTTGAGCCATTTATTTGTCATCTGTTATTTGTTTTTGAGTAGGGCAGAGAAAAATCGATTAAAATCGGAAATCGGATTTTTTGTAAAAAAATTGGAGATTTTATTTTTAGGCCATATCGCCCAGCTCTAATAGTATCGTGTCTTCATTGATACACAAAGCCAAATAAGAATTCATGTCGTAAACATAAGATATACAACACTGAATGGGTCTTGGGTCTATTAGAATTATTTTACAATATGGAGTTTGATATTTGGACTAGCCTAATAGCATACAGGTGAAAACATCTCAGTATGTTACACATTTTCATTGTTGAAAATATGATTAAAGGAATATGCCACCCCTAGGAGACTTTTTGTCTATCCCCGCAGTCCCTAGCGTTGGATAAGTGAGCAGAAGTGTTTTCCAGCAGACCCAGCCATTGTCCGAATCTGGCAGCACTGACCTTATCTTAGCATAGTCGCTGTAATCTAGCGTTGCTAACTAGCCAATTGTGGCAAAAGTGAATCACTTCACTCAAATGTTTTTGTAATTACTTCTCGTGACCTGTGCATTCAGATTGAGTATGAATGACAATGCAAATTAACATGAAGGAATTGACCAAGCGCCAACTAGCCATTATTGCCACAATTGGCTAGTTGACAACGCTAGATTACAGCGACTATGCTAAACTAAGCTATGGTCAGTGCTGCCAGATTTGGACAATGGCTGGGTCTGCTGGAAAACACTTCTGCTCACTTATCCAACTCTAGGGACTGTGGGGATAGACAACATTTCTCCTAGGGGTGACATATTCCTTTAAGATTTGCAATTATTTCTAATGTTCACTGTAGGGCTTTGACTTTTGCCCAAAAATCATATTCGAAGTTCGTTTGTTTATTAATATTAATATTTGAATATATTCAAATATTTTATTAATATTTTGACCATTAAATGCCTTCAGGAAACAGTCCTAATTTTCCCCAACTTCTTTACTCCATTTGTTTTATTTTTTATTTTTATGTTTTTTTATTTCATTTCATTTGTCCAGTTTGGAGGATTTTGAAGCAATTCCAGGGCTGGCGGAGAATCCCATCAAGGACAGGATCATTGGAGCCTTCTTCTCTCCAGGGTAAATATCCAAAACGCACAGTTACAGGTCAGATCTGTGGAGTGGTGACCCTGCTTATAGAAAGTGTTGGAGACTAAATCTGTCTTTTCTCAAATGTGATTGCTTTGTCTAGAATGTTCCGCAGTATAGCTTAAACCTATCTAGTGTGACAAGCAGGTTACAGCACACACACACACACACACACACAGACACACACCCACACACACACACACACACACACACACACACTATTCCACACTAGACATGCTGGTTGTCAGTTGAAAGGAATTTAAACTCTAAGAAAAATATGACATTATAGGTCCCTCCATCTGAAGTTCTGACAGTGTTCATTTAATGCAACCTAATATTGAAACGGAGGGCTAAGAATCTAGTCTCACATTGTCTTTACGCATGTTGATGTGGTTTCTGGTTCATATCGCTCTAATTCGTGGGCTTTTCTTCAGTCTCTAGAGAAACTGGACATTGACCAGAAGATGAGGATCGGGTTCCTCTGCTGAAGGCATTTTTTTTTGGTTTGCATTTTTATATTTATATTTTATATTTATATTTTTATATTGATATACTTATAAAATAAAAAAGCATGACATACAATCTATCTTGCAATTATTTCAATATGAGAAAATACCTTGAGTTAAATATACATATACCTGAGGACTGAATGGTCTCTACCTAAACCCCAGCACCTGCACCAATCCTGAATCAGTGCTAGTGCAGCCTCTGCAGCTCAGGGAGGGAATTCTGGAGGTTCTGAGCTTCACATGAGGCCTGTCCACCTCTGTCTGAAGGTGAAGACTCTGGGGAAACAGGGTCAGTTGTGATTGGAAGACTCTTTTTAAAACCGTAAGTGCACAGGCTACGTACAGTCGAGGTATTTTACTTTTATGTGGTAATAACAGCATATTTAGATCACCATGTTCCTTTTATCGTTTTGAATGCTACATTCAGCTGAAACATTATTAGCATTATTAGCATGTTTATACGTTTTACTTTCGTTTTTGAGTCTCCTCACGACACAATCAGTGTGCATCCTGCTAAAGAAACTACTGCACATCCTGTCAGGTTTGTCAAGTTGCTGTGTGCAGTTTTGTATGCTGTATGGAAAATTGTCGCGTGGGAGCATGGGTGACGTAGAATTGTGGGCGGAGCATTAAGGAGGGTTTGAATAGGGCCTGGGAGAGATCTCTAGATTACTGAAACATGCATGGATGACATTTAAAAACTCTTCAGGCATGTTTTTGATGATAGGAACAACATTCTAACATGGTAGAAAGCTGTATTTTTTTATTTTTTTTATTTTTCATAACCCCACGTACGCCCTCTTCAAGTATCCACAATGTTAAAGGTGCCTGGAATGTTCCACAGTGTGGCATTAAACAGCTCTACATTTATTCAATTAAAGGTGGTTTTATAGCTCAAAAACACCTAGAAAAACAGGAATTCTGACTGTGAGCGGGGTCGCCTCTCCACAGATCTGACCTGTAACTTGGTCTGGTTTGGTCTCCGTGAAGATAGGAAGGTTTAATGCCATACTGTGAAACATTCCAGACAAAACAATAACATCTCCACGGAGTAAAGCATTTGACGGACCCTCCTCCGGAAAAGTTACACAATGCAGCTTTAAGTAATAATAATAAAGAACACAAAACCACCGTTCCGTTCAAAGTCACATTTATTGTTTAGTTTCCAGATGTTTCCTCCAGTGCTTCATTGACACATCTTCATATTTCAAATTACAATGCATCTGATTAAAACATCAAATATACAAACATAGTTGAGGGAATTACGCATCCAAACAGAGTCCAGTAGTCTTCAGTCTCTCACCAAAATGTCGTTTTTCGAAATAAAATCGCTTCAAGTACGTCATTCGAACACAAAATGGTGTATGCCGTTGTATAGAAACTACTACATGTATACAAAGAGGAGAGGAGCGAGAGGAGGGAGAGCTGGGATACAAGATGACCGACTGAGGTTTTCCTGAGATCTGAAGTACTGTTAGTGGAATTAAAACTAGGAATTGGATGGGAATGGCAGCCGAAGCAGAAGATTAAAGTGCGTATGACAGGTTTTGAGAAGCAATTTGTAAAGAAAAGGTGAGAAATATGTGGAAAATTACAGGAAGTGGAGCGTTTTATTTTAGATGACATCACACTGGGAGAATTCTATCCAAAAGTTCGGCACAATTTACAAAAGAGAAACAAATTTTCCTGATACTTTTTCTTTTACTTTCAACAAAATAAAGGTGTTTTAAACCACTGTGTAACATGGTTGCTCGGTAACATTTATGGAATGCTCTAGCGTGATGTCATGATTTCCAACCAGGAAGTAAAATTTTAAAATCTAAAAAAATGGCCAAAGTGGGAAAAGAATTATATAATTTTTAGCTGAATCTTAAGTGTGTTTTAGTTAAATTTGTAGTCTGACCTGTCATAGGCGCTTTAAATGTTACGCAATTAACCTTTTAACGTGCTATATTGGTGTAATGAATATAGCGTAGCATTTTAACTGTCGCAGATCTGATTTTTGGACCTATTTTATGGAAAATTACTGGACTATCTGATAAATATTATTAAGTAAATTTCAAACTACAAACAGGGTCCCCATGGTAGCAGAATTTTAAATGTTACGACATTTTTAAGAATTTTGTTATAAAATTACCGTATTACCGTACCTATTCTCAGGCACGTCGACAGAAATTTGGGGGCCCAGGGCAAAAAGAGTCACATGGGTCCCCCTCTAATTTTAATTAATAGGCAGAGATTCCGATTCTGGGTCCCAGGACAATAGACCCGTTTGTCCCCCCCGTATCGACTCCCCTGCCTAAGTATTATTCAGGAATTTCAAACTAGAAATTCGTTTTGAAATTAGACAAAAGAGAGTAGCTAAAAATTTTCATCAGAAATATAACGCAATATAGAACTATTTTGATTAACTAAATTGTTATTCATGGGTTTCAGAGTGATACAAATTTAAACCGTTAATTAAGACGGTTACCATAGCAACAGAGAGGTCAAAAGTCCTCAAAATGGAGTCCATAGCATGAAACCCATGGACGGTAGAACGGCCAAACACTGAGACAACAGAAAATGAGGAAGGATTTCAGAGAGTTTGACAAATTGTGATACAGGTCTATGTATTCAGGTTCTAGAAATGTAAAAATGTAAAATTCTCATGATAATTATTGCAATATTTTCAAATTGTTATTTGTAATTTGATCATTTAAAATCATCACTTAATATATAACTGCAAACTGTCATTTCTTTTCGTATCATTTTTACAGTTCAAATATATGAACTATAAGGGGTAAGTATTTAAATGGTGCAATGTTTAACTTCTCATGGAGGGTAGGCTTTGCTTGAAAAGTTTCCCAGTACGGCATTTATCTCATCTCTATGGAAACAAGACGATTCCACTATCAGGCCAAGTCACAGGTCAACTCTGCGGCGAGGAGACCCTGCCCGTGCCCATTTTTCACGGTAATAAAAACACCTGCTTCCATGGCGACGCCCTACGTGAAAAGTTAAGCAGCGCAGCTTTAAACTATCCAGAAAATGTGGAAATGAGTAGGAAATCATGACTTTATTGTAGAACGCAGCGGCCGTGGATTCAAAACTCCGCCTCCTCTCGCTCGTCCCATCCAGGAGAGGTTCACTAACAGTCAGAAACCGTGGCTATTGGTCGGGTACAAACAGAGGTGAAAGGGGTGGGGGTCAGATACAGCAGTGTGGGGGCAGTCGTGTGACCAGTGATGGGCGAGGACCGGAGCTTTAACTGTAGTTCAGGGGTAGTAAAGGCGTAAACCTCTAAATCGTCCAACGGTAAAGAGATACTGAGATTATCTGAACGGTCACTACCTAAATACCGCTCCTTTTGACAGAAATGCTTTAGTTCAGATCAAGTATTTAAAAATGATATCACTAAAAGTCTGATTTGATGTTTCATTTTGTACAAAGCGCCATTCACTGGATGTTTGCGGAGTTTGACGTAAAACTCTTTTGACTTCAGGAGTTTCTTTGGACGCTTGGACCTTGCGTCTTAAATCTGCAACACTATTATCACTATTTTGTCATCAGTTAACTCATAAAAACTGATCAGTTGGATTCGTATTTGCCAATCTGGTAGCACTTCTTTATATAACGATAGGGGTGCGACGAGACACAGTTTTCACGAAACGAGACGCACCACGAGATCAGGTCCACGAGAACGAGACAAGATGAGATTCTGAAATCATTTGTAATAAATAAGTCGTGCAACCATTCCACAATTTTGGCTTTACAGTTTATTTATTTATTTTATGTCATACTTTAGTGGTCATTGTAGTACTGATCTTTGGAACTACAGCTTCTCAAATTGGTCTTAACCATTTTAATTGTTCAAGCCAAAGGTAAATTATCTCGTGGCTGTTTTGTCTCACGAGATCTTGTCCCATCCCAATATACTGATGTTGCTACTTATATTTGTACCTTTTTTCCATTCCAACGATACATTTTGATTTTACGATTTAATGCCATAGCCTGAAACGTATTCAACTGCGACGCCCATCACTTTAGAGCAGAACTTCCCCCACACTGTCATACTTTTTACATGTGAGTTTATCCATATAAAACCTCCACTGGACATTCAGAAGATTTTGGAAAGTGTTTCTACAGCGTTCTGCAGAGATAAACAGAGATACGGAGCCCGAGAGGTAGAAACCCAACTGTGTTTTTGAATCATATGTACAAACCGAACTTTCAACCACAAGGCGTCCACTTCAGATAGATCACCAATTCGACAAAAAAGTACACAACTTCTGGGTTTGGTACAGGAATCCTCTACAGATCCTATATAAGCAGGGTAAAAATCAAGAAAATATATACATTTGTATGCAAGTTTTAAAAATAAAATCAACTTCACAGCCTTTCCAAAAATGTGCACGCTAATACAATTTCTATACAGTGGTATCGTCTGATCTTGAGGAAGTTAGAGGGAGTTAATTGGCGTTTCTCTATTCTACAATATTTACAAGAAAGCAAGCATGCCATCGGTGGACACAAAACTGGAATAAAAAACAAGTCTAAAAATATATTAAATAATTTCCTTCTAAGATTTTTTTTCTAAAGACAGAGAGAGGAAGTGGGTAGGGAGGTTTTCAAGGTGAGACCATGCATGTGGAGATGCTACGTTTAAGCTGCTAGGATGCGTTCAGTGGCTAAAATGGCGGTCGGTTTTCTCAACGTGTCATATTGCTGGTAAACTGGCTTCGGGCGAGTTTCGTTTTTGGATATTTTTGAGAACGCAATGTACAAGCGGGAAGAAATAGCGGGTTTTTAAGGGAAGACCAAGTCACCAAAACCAGCCCCTCTCAGAGTCTTATTATGAAATTTTGGAACGTTGGCCAGTGCAGCGACGGCAAACTCAGTAGCATTTTTGAGGTTTCATTACAATTTTTGAGTATATGAGTTGGAGGTCATCTTTATAGTTAGTCCATAGACGTCTGCATTGTTAAAACCAATCAAATGTAAGTACATTAAAGCCGCACTACGTAACCTTTCCAGTGGAGAGTTTACCACCTGCTTGTCTCAACAGAGATGGAGAACTCTACCTGGAATGTTCCACGGCATGGCATTAAAATGATTCATCTCCATGGTGACACATAGTGGACGGCACCGAGCCAAATCACGGATCAGATTTGTAATTTGAATAAATGCGAGATACATACGTTTAATGCCATACTGTGGAACACTCGCAGCAAAGCATCATCTCCATGGAGAAAACAGGACCTAGAAAAGTTATGTAGTGTGCCATTAAAATATTTTTTCTTGTCCAATGACTATTTCAAACTTTGGGTTTATTTTATCTAATGTAACAACCATAAATGTGTGCGTACAAAAGCATGCTAGCTAGTTCACTGTGCCCCAAAGCTCAATTTTATTAGACCAAACCAGACCAGACCAAGCTACAAGTCAGATCTGTGGAGAGACGACCCCGCTCACAGTCAGAATGCCTGTTTTTCTAGGTATTCTTGAGCAATAAAACCAGCTGGAATTGAATACATGTAAAGTAAAGCTGTTTAATGTCACACTGTGGAACATTCCAGGCAGAGCAATGATATATCCATAGAAACAAGCAGGTGATGGACCCCCCCACCCCCAACCAAAAAAGGTACGGAGTGCACCTTTAATTTAAAATCTGGAGGAAATCTGGCAAATTTCAGAAAAGCCTCGTGCCAACATGGTTCATATTTATTAGTGGTAACTGTATTTCATTTTTTAGGATTTAAAAGATAATAAATGTTCGATCAGTTGTGAAAAATGTTATGTCATATTTCATTAAAAAGCGCCCAACATAACTTTTCTGGTTGTCTCCATGGAGATGTTACTGCTTTGCCATGAATGTTCCACAGTATGACATTAAATGTATCAAACGCCAATTGTGAACAGTGTTTTTCCAGGTATTTTTGAGCTATAAAACACCTGTACTTTGATAAATGCAAAATAGATTGGTTTAATGCCATACCGTGGAACATTTCAGGCAAATCAATAACATCTCCATGGAGACAAGCAGGTGGCAGACCCTCCACGAGAAATGTTACATAGGGCACCACATTGAATTTAAGTAATTGGTAGTACTTAGGTCAATGGCTGTTTGAATGTTTGGGTGAATTTTAGTTTTATTTTATTCATAAATTTTCACTATATGCACAAGTCAACAAGGCTATTATCTTTGGCAAAGGGGCTTTTTAAAATTTTTAAATAAACTTCTAAAATTTGCCCATTAAAATGCAAGGTTGAATATTACATTTAAAGGTGCATTGTGTAACTTTTCTAGTGGAGGGTGCGTCAAAAGCTTTTCTTCATGGAGATATCTTTGCTTTGTCTGGAATGTTTCACAGTATGGCATTAAATCTTTCTATCTTCAAGTTACAGATCAGATCTGTGGAGAGGCAACCCCGCTCACAGTCAGAATGTCTGTTTTTCTAGGGATTTTTACGCTATAAAACCACCTGTAATTGAATAAATGTAAAGTAGAGCTGTTTAATGTCATACTGTGGAACATTCCAGGCAGAGCGGTGACATATCCATAGAAACAAGCAGGTGAATTCAAAGCTCATTTTGGCAACTTCCCAGTGTCAAACCATGTGGGGGCATCAACAACATCAAGAAATCTACTTAAATATAGACTATTATTTACCCATAATACTGAATATATTATACAAAAGTCTTCATATAGAATCATTAAGGTCCACATCGTATGGAAGTGATGGACAAACCCTTTAAAGATTTGGTCGACCAAGTTTTCATTAAAAAATACAGGATAGTTTCTGCCACATCAAGATTAAAACGACGATTGAGAAATGTTAGAATATATATATATATATATATATATATATATATATATATATATATATATATATATATATATATATATATATATATATATATATATATATTACAAAAGATAAATGCATTTCAAATTTCAATTGTATTTTTGATGCAGTAATTTCTCAAAAGCTTGCATTTTGATTTTTGGAGTTTTACACATGCAGTATGTTTGAGGACATTCTATTACCACCAGGAGGCGATAGACACATATTTGAAGCATTATTTTCCATCTGAAATGACCCAGAAGACACTTTTCATTATAATTACAGCAGCGTCATAATGATAGAAAGTAACTAATTACAAATACTCACTTTACATTACTGTAATTTAATATTTTTTTAGGGAATTATACTTCATTATATTTGGAAAAAAAAAAGAACTATGTGGATTATGGTTTAAAAAACCTTAATTCAGATTTAAACAGTTAAATGAATACAATTTTGAATAAAAGACTGATAAAATGCTACTAAAATGTACTATTAATTTACTTATAAGCTGTAACTGTACTTTTACTTTAGTACTTTTTCCACCACTGGTAATAAGAGAAAAATATCATCATAATAGAGAGTGTAGTTACATGTATTTATATTACATATTTATTTGAGTAGCTGTTTCTTTTACATGGCAAACAATGCTTGGATTAGGTGTCTAGAGCCTTCCAGTGGCAATAATGGGGAATAACCTTTAGCATGCAGGATTACTCAAACATGAATGAAATATAATGGTACTTTAGGTATGTTTTTAAGGTGCAAATGCCATTATAGCATAAATAAAATCTTTAAAACATTGGTGTAGTCCTGGCTTTGTAAAGTGGAGGACCTACAAGTTGTGGCAAAAACCATCCCAAGACCAAATAACTATGGTGCCAATATATGGCGCCAATATAGTGTCATTAACACACACGCGTAAATATTAACTGCGAGCGAGCAACATTTCTCCGCGCGCGAGGAGAAATTTAAGACCCGCGCGCGAGCGAGCAAAATATCTCCGCGCGCGAGGAGAAATCTGTGACATGCGCAAAACAACCGCTGGGGGCAGACACGCCCTCGAAAAGACAACGAGCCTCTTCCTGAATACGTCATTCTGCGCATGTGCAGCGCAGATCGGATAGGAAGACCACGCCGGGCACCGACACACTAGCCGTGTCCCAATTTGAAGGCTGCAGCCTCCGGAGGCTGCAAAGGCCGGGTGCTCCGAAGGCTGTGCAGCCTGCGAACCAGCCTACGCGGACCGCAAGGCTGTGGTTGAAATGGGACAGGTCCAGCCTACGGAGCCGCTCCCGTCGCCCAACAACCGAGACACGCTGCTAACGCTTATGCTAACAACACGCACCACGCAGATTACGCACACGGATCAATAACAAAGATTACGCCTGGGTAACTGAACTGTCGGATTTTGAGACCAGGTTATTCTAATAATTCTCATCCAAATCTTGTGGCTAAAATGAAAACGTATGTTTAACTTTTGCAAAACGAAACTGTTATATTTCTGGGATACATCTAAATTAGGCTAAATTACCTTAAAAGTTTCAAATACAGTGATGAGATATGCATTATTAATTATTACTATCATTATTACATATTTTTATATTGACCAAGGATTAAATTTATACAGGGAATGCATTTAAATCAGTTTATAAAGAAAGACATCTCTCCTTTGAGAAAAGATGGTTTATTAAACATTCAAAGGAACTTCTGGAAAATACTTTATCATAATGTGAAAAATCAAACATTGAACCCATTACAAATATTCAATGCATTAATAAGTCATTAAAAACAGTTGTATGTCAGTGTATCTCAAATTGTGTTCCCTTTTTGCTGAAGCAGGTGACAGTCCAAATTGAACAAATTAAAATATGATCAGGTGGATTACCACTGCTTAACTGCAGTACACTAGTACATTCTTATAGTACATGTAATTAATTACTATCAAAAGAGACATCGAATAAGTGGCACATTTCACCGTGATTCAAATGTCAGTATGGACTGAAAAACATTCAAATAAACATATGAGCAAATGATATGTTTTCAGTTTTGTCTCACACACCTGTTAAGGTCATATAAGGCCATATTTATCATGGGACACTTCCTCAGTAATTAAGCTGTTTAGGTGCTCCTCTGCTAAGATGCAAAGAAACTACCATTTTAATATTTTACTTCTGCAGGAAATTAGAAGTTAAACCTAAACTTTATGGACACATCACTATTAGAACACATTAGGGACAGCAGCAGCACGTGCAGGAGGGAGGCCTGATGCAACCAGAGACCCCACAGGTCTTCTACAGTCAGCATGGACAGTGGAGACATGACCCAGTGCACTTGGACCACTCAGTGTGATGTGTCCCTTGTCTTCTGGAGGAGGAAGAGCAGAATGGGCCTTATGTCTGATTGATCAAAGTCCTGTCCTGCAGAGTGAAAACCTGTAATGACACACATTAAGAGAACTACAAAACTAAGAGGAAAATGAGGTTCACAGTGCATGTACATTCAGATCCAAAGGCCGTTTATATAAATTGAAACATCTTAATTAATAGAGGAATCCCACACATTTGAGAAAGGTGTATTTTCACAATTTAGATTTCAATACGAGCATGATTAATTTGCAGCCCTTATTATTACTGGAGTAATAAAGCAACATGCAACATACCTAATCAGGGGCAGGAGTCTGGGTCAGCACACCTCCAGTGCAGTGTTAGCTTCACTTTGTCATCTGCATTTGACCCATTTCATGAATCATGAACATCTCATCAGCCAACAGTTCTGTGGCCCCAGCAGTGTTGTGTCCTCTACAGGAGGCTGCAGATGAGAAAAGAAAATTCATATAAAACATTTCAAACAGTTTTCTCATTGTTATACTATTAGATATGACAGACATAACAGACACAGGTGTCAAGTATCTAGACCAGTGTCTGCACCGGTTAAATGAGCCTAATGTCCATCTTAAATCTGACCTGTCCAGGCAGTGTTATTTACCCTTCACTTTACAAACATGCACGGATTGTAAAAAGCAGATAATGTATTCCCAGAATTAAATGCATACGATGGAGGCTTATATTACGTGACTTACAAGTAAATATAAGCTGTATATAGTCTATAGCTACCCTGGTTTTCTTCTCAATAAAAGGACTTCACGCTCCGTACTGATGATCATGTGTGTCAATATTTATTCTCTCGTTAACACCGAACACACCGTGAACACCGTGAAAACTGAGACACCGACAGAGAAAACAGCTCAGCTTTACATACAATATCTTAAACTACATATATAATACAGAACAATATATTACCGTGTTCGCCTGTACGTTTCCAGCGGTAGTTAAGTAGCATTTCTTGGTGTATTTTCTTTACACATTCCTGCTTTCTTTCTATCATTTTTTCTCTCTTTCACGGCTACTCTTTTTCTCCGTTTACTTCCGGGGCAAAGTAAAGGTCACATGGTAAATATTTTTTACAAATAAATTGTATGAAAATAAACAACAGTGTTGTTCTGACATCTCAACATACAACAACAGAGTAACAACAACTTATAACCATGAAAACAAATATACTGACACCATCATCAGCTACATAGTCTACATAGTCTTTTAAGTTTAATGCATGAAATAATGTGTGTTTTTATCTTACCTCCGAGCTACACTGGCCAAGTGTTCACGTGTTTACATGAAAACGTCCTCCTCATAGTTTCATTAATCCCTCCGTGGTTTTCTTTTCCCCTGGCAGTAAAAACATTATTAGTGTTTGATGGAAATCTGTCCAAATATTAAACTTTGAGCGGACTTTTCATCGCTTTAGCTGCAGATTACTAGCCAAACTTTTACCTCAAAGCTCCGAGGTTCACGCAGTTAAAAACAAACTTATTTGACAGTTTTGTGGTTTATGGCCGTATTTTACATTTACAGTTGTGTTAGTGATGATTTCCTAAAGTTAAAAGTGTGTACTCACATGTTTTCTCCGCTCTCCGGACGGGCTTTTCGCTCCGTGTTTTCACTCCATGTTCTCGTCCGCGCACTACGGCGCTGAACTCTAAAGTCTGCAGAAGGTTGCATGATGGTGTTTTAAAAGGCTACAACGCAAACTTCGCTTCCATGTCTTGATGTGACACCTGGCAGGGCATGTTGTCGGTGCCCGGCGTGGTCTTCCTACCTGATCTGCGCTGCACATGCGCAGAATGACGTATTCAGGAAGAGGCTCGTTGTCTTTTCGAGGGCGTGTCTGCCCCCAGCGGTTGTTTTGCGCATGTCACAGATTTCTCCTCGCGCGCGGAGATATTTTGCTCGCTCGCGCGCGGGTCTTAGTTTTCTCCTCGCGCGCGGAGATATTTTGCTCGCTCGCAGTTAATATTTACGCATGTGTGTTAATGACACTATATTGGCGCCATACAAAACAGGCTACACAACAACACAGAGCAGGATGTACCGATGACTGAAGGACTTGAGAAGAAAACAGGTAGGTCCACAGTAGAAGGCTGCAGAAGGTTGTCTCAGTCAGTTGTTCATGTGCAGGAGGTATATTCTGTATGCAGCTCATGTTTGTTACTGACTCTGCAGATGCCTCCAGAGCGACGTGGAAGCAGTGAGACGGACCAGTGCACCCTCTGCTGGACATGCTCTCAAGTGCACTGGTTTCCAGCCCACACAAAAGTCTACAAATGTGTGACAAATAAACACACAACTTGAAGAACATTCAAATGCTCTTGTGTATACGCTTGGGGCGAGAAATACAACAGGAGATGCACTGTTTCCTTCAACCTACCGAGCACTGATGAAGATGAGGATGACCAAACTTGCCTTTTCAAAATAAAGGCTTTTAAATATTTTCTAACAGAGTGCCCTTTTTCATGAGCACCCTTAGTTATATTCCCCGTTTTTGTACTCTTGGTTTTTAGTCTTTATTCTATAATGGTTCTCACAAAACACGCCCGCACGCATAGCTGCTCTGTTGGTTTACTGTGAGCTACTGGAAATCAGAGACAGTGTCTTACGAGCCTGGGCCAGCTCCATGTTCCCGTAAAGTGACTGTCGTAGAAAGTGAAACTAAACCGGACAAATGCGTCTTCACACGGGTGATTACGGTCAGTCAGAGTCCTGCTCACACAAGTGTTTTAAGGTGAAGTCCACAGATGGCCCATGAATCTATAATAACATGTGCTGACCTTGTTTTTCCTGGTTTAGATCTGTGGTGTACTGGAATAACGAGGCGAGGCACGCGTTCTACTTCTTTATCTTGTGAAGTACCGGGAACAACATCACAGCATAACATGAGGGCTATTTCCTGGCCCCAACTACGGCAAGTCTCGAGGATCAGTAATAACACAAATAATAACAGTGTTAATACACCACATTACCTCCCCCCTTACATTAAAAATAATCTTGCAGAACGTAGTATCATTATAACTCAAAAATACAACATTCTTTTTCTTTTTTTTAAACATATGCATATTTTTAATTTCTTTAATAATGCATACTAACTTAAATAAATTCTCAACTCTATTGAGTAACAGAACAAGTTTTAGCACATCTCTAATCTCTGTAACGTGGCGGTCGTCTAATGGTGCGCTCTGAGCGCCTCAGAGTCACTGTCCCTGGACCAGACGGCCCCGGTGGGTCCAGCGCAGGAGGTGGCAGGGCAGGTCCTGCGGAGACTGGCTCAGCAAGGTCACGCTCCGGCTCTGCTGACTGAGTTGAACCTTGGGACTCAGTGTCCAAAACGTCCTGCGGGTAACGAGGCCTCAACTGGTCTCCGTGACGCCTGTACACTTGGTCGGTTGACTCGCCCTGCACTCTGTATGATACTGGACCGGTCTGCTGTGTAACTACTCCTGGGATCCACTTTGGTTTATCCCCTGCAGTATTGCGCAAATACACAGGATCATCCACATCAAAGTGTCTTTCGGCAGCTCGACGATCATGTTCCTCCTTTTGTTGGTACTGCCTCCTCCTCACCTTCATGGCGAGGTTTGGACGTAGGAAATCCAGGCGGGAACGCACGTGCCTCTTCAGGTGCAAATCCGCAGGTGACTCTCCGGTTGCACTGTTAGGGGTTGTGCGATACCGTAGGAGGAAATGTGAGATTTTGTCCTCCACACTCAAGTCCTCTCCGTTGAGTTTCTTCATGCCTGCTTTAAATGTGGCAACATACCTCTCAGCCAACCCATTTGTGGATGGGTGTCTTGGGGCACCAGTGGTGTGAAGAATGCCGTTTCTTTTAATGAACAGTTGGAACTCCTCTGAGGTGAAGGTTGTGGCGTTGTCTGTCACAATTTGCTCAGGAAGTCCGTATGACGCAAAAAGTCTCTGAAGCCTTGAAATAGTGGCGGCAGATGTTATTGGTCCCATTTTGAAAACCTCCAGCCACTTAGAGTATGCGTCTACAACTATCATGAACATGTGGCCCATGAATGGACCTGCAAAGTCAATATGAAGCCTTTTCCACACCTCTCCAGGAAACTCCCAGGGGTGCAGAGGGACTGGGCGTGGCATCTGTTGCTCCAACTGGCACCTGTCGCACTGCTTACAGGTCCTTTCCACGTCCATGTCTACATTTGGCCACCAGACATATTGCCTTGCAATGGACTTCATCTTTACAATGCCAGGGTGCCCACTGTGGATCTCTTTAAGCACTCTGGTTCTCAGTTTTGTAGGTACCACAACTCTTAATCCCCACAGAACACATCCCTGTTCAACAGACAGTTCTTCTTTCTTTTTACGGTACACTTTCAGTTCCTCTGATATTTCTTTAGGCCATCCTTCCATGATGTATCTGTGCAGCCTTGATAGCTCCGCATCGTTGCGTGTTGCTTTGGCAATCTGTTTTGCACTCAGCGGAGCCTCTTCCAGATGTTCACAGATTAGTGCATTCAGGTGTACTGTCATTGTCTCTGTTCCCTTGTCAGAGGTCTCAGGAAGTGGAACACGAGATAAACCATCTGCGTTGCCGTGTTCCTCGGACTGGCGGTAGATTATATTGTAATCGTAGGCAGATAGTATAATGGCCCACCTCTGGATGCGTGCTGCTGCCACTGTTGGAAGTCCTTTATTTTCTCCAAATAGCGTGAGCAGAGGTTTATGATCTGTGATCAAATAGAACTTACGCCCCCACAGATATTGGTGAAATTTCTTCACTCCATACACCAGACTTAGTGCCTCCTTTTCTATCTGTGAGTAGTTCCTCTCTGCCTGTGAAAGTGTTCGAGAAGCATAGGCCACAGGATGCTCTTGTCCATCAGGTGTTGTGTGCTGAATAACAGCTCCAATCCCGTATGCTGAAGCGTCACATGTGAGAGAAAGCGGCAAGGCAGGATCATAGTGAACCAATACTCTGTCACTGGTTAGCATTTCTTTACACTTATCAAAAGCAGACTGCTCTACTTCACCCCATCTCCATTTTGTTTGGTCCTTTAATAACCTGTAAAGTGGGGCCAAAACAGTACTTTGCTGTGGCAAAAAGCGCCCATAGTAGTTCACTAACCCCAGGAACGCTCTGAGCTCTTTGATGTTGGTGGGTGCTGGAGCACCTTGCACGGCTCTGACCTTGTCTTTAGAAGGATAGACTCCTTTCCCATCCAGCATGTGACCCAGGTACTCGATTTGTGTTTTCCCAAAGTCACATTTAGACTTTTTTACTCTCAGGCCATTTTCTTGTAGCCGCTGCAGAACTCTGTCCAGGTTCGCCAGATGCTCAGCTTCATCTCTGCCCATCACAAGCAGGTCATCCAAGTAGACCACAACGTTGAGGTCTTTCATCACATTCTCCATTATCCTCTGGAAAATACTCACGGCAGAGTTAATGCCAAAACACAGTCTGTTGTACACAAACAATCCTTTATGAGTGTTCACAGTTGTGTACTTTTTTGACTCCTCATCCAGAAGAACTTGTTGGTAAGCAGCTGCGAGGTCTATTTTGGAGAATAACTTTCCCCCACAGAGTGCTGCCAGGATCTCTTCTATGCGTGGTAACGGGTATGTTTCAGTGTTTGTAGCCTGGTTCACGGTTACCTTATAGTCGCCGCACAAGCGGAGTTCACTATCCCGCTTGGATACAGGGACTACAGGCGCAGCCCACTCACTGTGTTTCACAGGGCTGATGACACCGTCTTTTTCCAGGCGCTCCAGTTCTTTTTCTACCCTTTCTTTCATTGCAAAAGGCAGAGGACGAGCTTTGTGGAACTTTGGGCAGCGTCTGGCTTCACCGAAATTACTGCTTTAACGCCCTTTAATGTTCCCAACTCATCTTTGAAAACATCCGCATATTTATCCAAAACATCTTGGATTGATTTGGGCTTTGCTGCTGGGAGTTCAGGACTTTCAGTGACTTTTTTAATCATTTTCCAGTTCAGTTTGATTTGATCCAGCCATTCTCTTCCACACAGTGAAGGACCATCTCCTGCCACTACTATTAGCGGTAGATCAGCTGTCTGACTTTCATATGTCACCTTTGCCATAAACTGCCCTTTTACTGGGATGGGCTCTCCAGAGTATCCCTTCAGTATGACGCTGCTGCCCTCTAGTGGCACATATGGGAATGACTGCTCATGCACCTTCTCTGATATAACGCTCACTCCGGCCCCCGTGTCTATTTCCATCGGCACTTTTTTTCCATTTACATCAAAAATAGCTCTGTATGGTCTCCGGCCAGCACCACTTGCAGTGAACACAGAAAACATTGGAATTTCATCTTCTTTTTCTTCAGTTTGTACATAGCCTGTCATTTTTTTCACATTCTTTCTCCTCCCCTTTTTCTCTTGCCTCTCACGCGTCCGTCCTCCTGTTTTACATGCCTTCTGAATGTGTCCAACTTTTCCACATTTATGGCACTTAGCAGTTTTATAGTAGCAGTCACTGGCATTATGATTCTTTCCTTTACAACGATAGCACTCTTCAAGTTTTGAAGTTGCGTGATGGCTCTCCTTTACCTTGTGAACTGCGCTGACGTCATCACTTTTCCTCAGCTCCTGCGCGTCTCGGTGGGCTGTCTCCATATTAACAGCGAGCTCCACAGCTCTCGCAAAAGTCAGCCTATCCTCTGAGAGCAACTTGCGTTGGCATGCTTCAGAACTGACTCCGCTGACAAATCCGTCCCGTAGAGCTTCATCCAGCCTGTCCCCGAAATCACATTTTGCAGCAAGTTGCCGCAGCTCAGCAGCGTACTCTGTCGCCGTCTGGCCGCTCTTCTGGACGCATTTACGGTACCTGAAGCGCTCCGCGATGACCAGCGGTTTCGGCTCATAATAATCCCTCAGAATCGTCACAATCTGATTAAAGGTTTTGTCCTTCAGTTTCTCAGGTTGAACCAGGTTACGCAGGAGTCCATACGTCGCCGCGCCGACAGAGCTCAACAAGATGGGAACTTTTTTTCTGTCGTCGACTTCATGAGCCTCAAACAGCAGCTCCATGCGCTCCACGTACGCAGACCACGACTCGTGCTCCGGCTTGAACTCGTCCGGTCTTTGGGAAAAGTATGCCATTTTACAAACTAAACCGATTTATCTCGTCGCCAGTTATGTGGTGTACTGGAATAACGAGGCGAGGCACGCGTTCTACTTCTTTATCTTGTGAAGTACCGGGAACAACATCACAGCATAACATGAGGGCTATTTCCTGGCCCCAACTACGGCAAGTCTCGAGGATCAGTAATAACACAAATAATAACAGTGTTAATACACCACAAGATCCGATTTAATTTCCTATCTGCCTGATTTGCTCTTCGGAGGTTAGAAACACTCTAAAACAGGGATTACAAACTTTTCAGGCTGGGACCTCCAAAATAACCATGAAACCGATTCCGCCGCAGAATAGAACTAAAAGCGGTAGTTTCACTTGGCAATCTTCTTATTTTACCTGACTTCCCATAAACTTCACCCCAATTTTCTTTTAACTGAGGTTTTGATGGGAACATATGGGCCTGCTATTTTTGAAGACCAGTTTGCTTTTTTATGAGAGTTGTAGGTTTGAAAAAGTAGACAACATTTTAGAGACATTTATTAATGCATTTATTGTTGTGTACAGAAGTAACGTGCAAAGAAAAACCACAATGTGGGAACACGGCAGGAATATGGCTAAGACTTGAATTATTATGATTAACGCATTGTACTTTATTTAAGGCACATTTGCTGAACACACATTTTGCATTTTCCTTTAACTAAGCAGTTTAATAAACAAAATAGATCTAAAGTCCCAGGGCATCTTTCTGAACAGTGCATCCCAGCAGAGCATTGGCGGCTTCCACACACTCAGTCAGGCCTAGAGCTAGAGATAAACAGACAAAAACTCAATGATAAACATTTAATTCATGTACAGAAGGGCTGCACAGTTTTGAAGAAAATGGTACTGTCATTGCAATTAGATTGGCTTTCTGCTTGGTTTTCTAATCAGGATTCAGTCCAGAGTGTGTTGAACCATATCATAGTTTTAACACTGCCACCACCATGATAGTAGAGAATTCAATCAATGAATCAAAGCTAATCTGAAACCTGAAACCCATGGAAATTAACAATAGGCACGTCCCACTGTATCTCACCAAATCTTACAACATTAGTGACAAGTCGTCACACTGGTCAAAATAAAGAGACACATGGTTGTTAATTGTAATTTAATTGAATAAGAAGTTACCATTCTGTGAGCGCAGCCACGTCACAGCCTTCATGACCAACAGCTCCCACTCGTCCTTAGCATCAGCTTTCAGACCATGAAGCCAGACCAGAGCCAAAATTGTGGCCCACACTTCTTTCTTTGCCTAAACAACCAACACAAAGCAAAAAGAGGAATATTTTTTCTGTACAAAACTGTTCAGTAGAGTGGAAAAGAGCACCAATGAGGACCAGTTATAATATATTTTGGTTCCATTTTATAATAACTACATCTTAATTGGCCAAAATAAAGCATGCACAAAGTCATAATTAATGAACAAATAGTTGATTATGAATGATTCAGGCTTAGTAACTACTTAATTAAGAGGTTAGAAGATAAGGTCAGGGTAATAATTAAATAGTTACTAAGCTGGAATCATTCTTAATTAACTATTTGTTCATTGTGAATTCTTTGTTCATGCTTTATTAAGACAATTTAAGTAACTATATTTTTTAAGGGAAATATTTATTAAGCATGATATATACATGATTACACTTTTCATGAATAATTATTTTATGATTTCCTAAAATAAATGTGTGAAAATGACATTGTTTCACACACCAATACCTCCCTGCATCACCTTCTGAATGACAAAGTAAACTAAATAAAGTGTAAAAAATATATATTTTACATAAATGCTTCTAAGATAGTTATGAGTATGATCTTTTTTTTTTTTGCTCTCATATTGATTAACCTAATAATCTTGACATCCATACTCACCATTGCAGGCAGTTTGCTCTCCAGGTCTTGGCTGGTCTTGCTCAGGGCTTGGGCCAGAGCTGGTTCTAACTCCCAGCAGCCTGAAGCCTTCTGCAGGGACACCACCTGCAGCAGAGGGTCCCGCTGCACTTTGGGCTCTGGAGGCAAGCCAAACTCCATATCGTCATAACACTCATCATTCATCTGCAGGTCAGCAGACAAATCTAAAGCCACTACAAACACAAAAGAGCACAGTTTAGACACTTCGGCTGCATTCACACTTGCACACACAAGACTAAACCAAACCCAGAAACAAATTCGGACTTAGAGCTGTAGTCCTGTAGTCGCTTTATCAATTGATGATTTTTTTTTTTAGCCAACTAAAGTTTTTATTGGTTGATCATTCTTTTATTTAGATTTTAGGTATTTATGGGACAATAGCAGAAAGGACAAGTGGGTTAGTTGAAAATTTAGAAGTGAATCATGGTCATGAATTTAATCTGCATTGTCATATAAATACAGTTTCCTGCTATTTTTCTGTTCAAATTGTTGTTTTGTGTGGATTCCCATCTGGATCGGCAGGACGTCTTTTGTCGACTACTGCGCTCAGGGGAGTCGACGGGAGGACGAAGGGGTCTGTGTTCCCGGGCCCCAGAGTCTTAGGAGCCCAAAAAATTTACCCTCTACCTTTTTATATTGAAGGGAGGGTCATGTGTCTTGCCCCAGGACCCCAGATTCCTGTCGACGGGCCCGATTGTATTACTTGGACTAGAACAGGACCAAACCAACAGGGGTGTAGCATGAAATTGTGTGTGCTTCTCTGCATTGGGCAATTATAAATTCAAAATTGCAAAGATCAAACCACTTACATCTCCATGGCTTCACACAATGTATCTTGCACATACTTACTTTGTATTGGAGCTGCATGAAATCCTGGCGAAAATCCTAGATAAGTAAAGAAAAACAGACATAATTATAATAATAGCGCCCCCCCTTGTGTCTGTGGGGTACATGCCACCATGAACAGCTTGCCTCTCATCTCCACCTACATCACCCCTTCCCCCAATGTAAGTGTGTATTTGATCTCGTCTTTCAGCTCAGGTTTAATAAACACATTTTTTGACCACTACTTTCTCCTGTAATCTCCTGAAACACGCGAGACTGATTGACTGCCTTTGTCAGATTGTTACCCTTCAGAAATAACGCCCGTTACAAAAAGACAAACAAAATACAATGTTAAGACGGCGCTATAGAGCCATTTTCTTAGATAGTGGATTGATTTACATATCATTACGTTATAACAAACTAAAAGTCGCAAAATCACTTACCACCAAAGGCTTCAGGAGGTTCACTACCTGGGGAGGAAACAACAGAATATTACCTTTAACACTAGAAGTCCCAGAGAGGAGTCATTTGACTTTTCTACCTTTAGAACCCAGAGAGGAGTCGATTGACTGGAAGGATTTTAGCTAACATCCTGTCTTCAGCTGCGAACAGCTGCTTTTGTTTTGTAAACGAGGCCATTACTGGCGCACCCCAGGAGGGCGGCTGAAAGGGAGACACTGTAGACTCTTGAAATGACATTTGTTTTGTACTTCTTTGGTGTATTGAATATGGTGTGGTTTGTGAATAAAACCACAAAAACGGTCCATTTCTTTTATTTTATTTATTTCTCAAATTAAATGTGTTAAATATTTATGATATATCCCTCCTCGACACATTTTTGTGCTTTTAGCAGAAAAAACAAAAAAAAAGAGGACCTTCGATAAAAAAGTCAACATTTTAGAATGCTATAACAAAATTATGGATTAATATTTGCAAAAAAAATAAAATAAAATAAAATAAATCACTATAAAAGGTCCCGCTTTTTTCTTTTCATACATATGAAAAAAATACTATTTTTCAGAATTTGTGTGTGATGTGAAAATGTTTTTTGACAGTTTTTGAATTTATTAAAAATAGAAAACTTAATCAATCACATTTACATAAGTATTCACAGCTTTTGCCATGAAGCTCAAAATTGAGCTTAGGTGCATCCTTTTTCCACTGATCCTCTTTGAGATGTTTCTACAGCTTAACTGGAGTCCACCTGCGGTAAATTCAGTTGATTGGACATGATTTGGAAAGGCACACACCTGTCTATATAAGGTCCCACAGTTGACCGTGCATGTCAGAGCACAAACACCAAGCATGAAGTCAAAGGAATTGTCTGTAGACCTGCGAGACAGGATTGTCTTGAGGCACAAATCTGGGGAAGGATACAGAACAATTTCTGCTGCTTTGAAGGTCCCAATGAGCACAGTGGCCTCCATTATTCGTAAATGGAAGACGTTTGGAACCACCAGGACTCTTCCTAGAGCTGGCCGGCCGTCTAAACTGAGCGATCGGGGGAGAAGGGCCTTAGTCAGGGAGGTGACCAAGAACCCGATGGTCACTCTGTCAGAGCTCCAGCGTTCCTCTGTGGAGAGAGAAGAGCCTTCCAGAAGGACAACCATCTCTGCAGCAATCCACCAATCAGGCCTGTATGGTAGAGTGGCCAGACGAAAGCCACTCCTTAGTAAAAGGAACATGGCAGCCCATCTGGAATTTGCCAAAAGGCACCTGAATGACTCTCAGACCATGAGAAACAAAATTCTCTGTTCTGATGAGACAAAGATTGAACTCTTTGGTGTGAATGCCAGGCGTCATGTTTGGAGGAAACCAGGCACCGCTCATCACCAAAAAAATGAAACACCGAAGGTTCATTTTTCTGTAGGACAACGACCCGAAGCACACAGCCAAGATCTCAAAGGATTGGCTTCAGAACCACTCTGTGAATGTCCTGGAGTGGCCCAGCCAGAGTCCAGACTTGAATCCGATTAAACATCTCTGGAGAGACCTGAAAATGGCTGTGCACAGACGTCTCCCTTCCAACCTGATGGAGCTTGAGAATTACTGCAAAGAAGAATGGGCAAAACTGCCTAAAGATCGGTGTGCTAAGCTTGTGGCATCATATTCAAAAAGACTTGAGGCTGTAATTGCTGCCAAAGGTGGATCAACAAAGTATTAAGCAAAGGCTGTGAATACTAATGTAAATGTGATTTATTAGTTTTCTATTTTTAATAAATTCAAAAGATGTCAAAAAAAACTTTTTTCACATTGTCATAATGGGGTATTGTGTGTAGAATTTTGAGGTAAGAGATGAATTTAATACAATTTGGAATGAGGCTGTAACATGACAAAATGTGGGAAAAAGCAAGTGCTGTGAATACTTTCCAGATGCACTGTATTTATCCCCCTCAGCACAAAAGGCTGCATGCAACTTTGGAACCTTTAGCCCACCATCCCCCACTGCCACACGCCCACACATTGAGTGGTCAGGCAGGTTTGCCCATTGGACTGACAAACACAAGACTGAATGTCTTTTGATTGGCTGATGGGTGCAATGCACCAACAATGAGCTGCTATTTACACATTTGTCTCTGTGTATGGGACATTTGGCCTAACCTTTTTTTTATGATTGCCTCCAATTCACAACTACTTGTACACAGAGGTGGGTAGAGTAGCCAAAATATTTACTCAAGTAAGAGTAGCTTTACTTTAAAATGATAAGATAAGATAAGATAAGATAAGATAAGATAAGATAGATGGATAGATAGATAAGATCTAAACAGATGGGAAGGATCCTGAACAAGTGGCCGCCAAGTTATTAGTGGCTATGAACAAAATTGCTAAATGGTGGGATGACTCTTGTTTGACACTAAATGTGGGGAAAACGGCCACAATGTTTTTTCTCAATCAAACATAAACACATAACCTACCCCCCAATATCTGTGATGGGACAACAGATTACAAATGTAGATGAGTTTAGATATCTGGGCATTATTTTAGATTCTACGCTAAGCTTCAAAAGACATGTCAAAAAGGTTTGTCACACATTAAAATATAATCTGTCCAACTTTAGATGTATAAGAAACTCACTAACAACAGAAGGAGCTAAGACTTATCTGAATGCAATGATGTTGTCTCATTTATCTTTTGGTATGTCATGTTGGTCACAAGGAAACAAGACAACCATCAAACCACTGGAAACTCTTTACAAACAAGCACTTAGGATTCTGGATAGGAAAACACGACACTATCACCATTGTCAAATAATTAGAAAGTACAATATGTTAAACTTTGACAATAATATCAAATATGCAAATTTACGTCTGCTCTTCAAAATAATTAATAATATGGCACCTCCACCTCTCAAAAAGTTTGTTACTCTAACATCTGAACAAATGAGTAGAACGACACGCTCAACGACAACTGAGCAATGTGCCATACCAAAAAGAAAAACAGCTCTAGGACAATCATCATTATCATTTAAAACAATTACAGAATGAAATAAACTTCGAGCAGAACTTAAATTATGCAAAAACTTAAAAAAATTATGTACAGAAACAAAAAAAAAAACATCTTTTAAATACACAGATATGTCAGCACTAAATGTTGATTTAGTGCTGACATATGCACTTTACAGAGGACAGGGGTGTTCAGATGCACTTTTTACTATGGTCATTTTTGTGTAGAATCCCTCAGTTGTCCAGGTAGAATCCATAGCAAAAGGAGAAATTTAATTTGTCAACTGGACAGAGTTTATTTGGTCGAATACGTTTCGCAGCTCATCCGAGCTGCTTCTTCAGTTCTGGTCAGATGCTGGTGGACACTGCTTTATATCTGCCTGAAGGGAGGAGCTTAATTACAATGAAAATTACTCTGAGACACACATATTTAAATACAGTTTCAGTTAGTCAGGTGAGTCTATTCAATATGGAGTTGTTTACAGTTTCTGTTAGTTAGGTGGGTCTATTCAATATGGAGTGGGAGTGGGGGAGTAGTTAGCATATCCATTCAGGGCCATGATGGGTGTTTTCACACCTCTGGACCTGACCTGGCTAGTCCCATTGTTTTCCCAGTTTGTTTTGATTTAGGTTTGAGGATAGAGTTATAGATGGGAGACAAATGATGTCTGAGACCCCCATTTCTGTTCAAGGAAGGATTCTCTTTCTTGACAAAAATAGCTTCTTTAACTCCCCTCTCAAACCAGTTCTTTTCTCTGGCCAAGATCTGGACCTCGCTGTCCTCAAAGGAGTGGCCTGTGGCTTTTAGGTGGAGATGTACGGCAGATTGCGGCCCACCCTGGTTTTCCCGTCTGTGTATCAACACCTCGCTGTCCTCCTTGTCTGTGTGTTTATGAAGGAACGATAGTGTCAGTGGAATAACAGCACTATTACACACATATGTGTGTTAGTGTAGGACTATTACACACGTGTGGAGGAACATGTGTGTGTTCTGGACCTGCTCCACTTCAGGGAAATACAGGATGTTTCTTCAGGAAAGCCGTATTTTTGCATCTGTGCTGTGAGAGGCGAATGTGAACGTGCTGTTATAACCATATTGTAGATCTGTGGTTCTAACGCAGGACTGTGTTTAAGGGGATGTTTGTGACACATCAGACATTATTATAATAAGTGCACCTGTCTGACCAGTGCACCTGTCTGACCAGTGCACTGTTGTTGTTAGTATCTCTTCATGATCTTCATGAATGTACATGTTGTGTAGTAAATGCATTACACATCTGTACACAGTCATGTGTCATTCATATGTTTTCTACTAGATGCATTATAATGATGACATAGATAAGAACAGTCCTGAAGGCTCAGCTGCATAAATAAGGTGTAAGAGTAGAAACAAACAGCCCTGTTTGTACAAAGATGGTGTCAAATACAGTCCAATATACAACTATTAATAAACTCTATGGTCTGGGCTTATCTAATTTGAGTGTAAAATGGCTCAGTATACATGCAATGAATGTGAGTAAAAATAAATATACTAATTTGCAATTTAGTTTGCATAAAAAGTGGCATTATTAAATTCTTATTGACTAAATATTGATATCCACCTCAGGTCTCCTTGACTACCCATAAAAGTCACCGCATGCTACTGCTATTTACACTGGTATAGAGTTTTGTGTATTGCCCATGCTTGTCCTGTAATGAAGAAGCTTGAGTGTTTTGTCTTGCAGGTTTTGACACACACATCAGACAGTATGCAAAGGCGGAGACGGGTTAATCCAAAGCAGGATGCACAATTTTATGCTAGTGCTGAAAGGGACAAAGTAGGGTTTGATATCAGATTCATCAATCCCTTTAAAGGTAAGTTGAATATACAAATGTATTTATGATAATATACATTGTCTTGCTTTTTGGTACGTATTTTTTATGTGTATTAACTAGGTCGTGGCATCTTCACTACTGCTCCGTTTGAAAAAGGAGACTTTCTGTTGGAATATCGAGGTGAACTTATAAGCAAGCAAGAATGTGAAAGGAGACACAACATTTACCATAACAAGCTTAAGGCATTCATGTTCGAGTTCCATTTCAATGGAAAACTCTGGTGGTGCGTATTATGCTATCGCTTTGTCTAATCAAAACTAAATCACACATTGCTTGGTTTAGTGAACACAGAAATGTTGTTTAATGAAGGATGTTAGTCTCTGGAATGAAGCTATAGTAACTGCACATTATACTGTCAGATAATGTGGTTTACTTAAAAATAATATTGGGGTTAAAACATTAATTTGCATTATAGCAACTTTGATTTGCCTAACTATAATGAGTTTTATGAAGTGGTCCTTGTGTTTTTGTAGTGTTGATGCAGCCAAAGAAGATGGGTCACTTGGAAGACTAATAAATGACAACCATATAAACCCTAATGCCAAGATGAAGTACTTGACCGTGGAAGGGAAGCCTCACTTGTGCTTGTTTGCTACACGAGACATAAGTCCAGGAGAAGAGGTCACCTATAATTACGGCAACTCAGACTGGCCACGGAGATCCAAGGTAGTAAAAACTTGTTGTGAAACTGATTATTCTGATAGAGGTTATGGTCTAACCACACAAACAATATAAGAGACTGACTGTTGTCATTTGTCTGATGATTGTTTTTAAAATCTTTAGGAATCTGCAGAGGGGTCGCCGGAGGAGAAGCATGGTGTCATCATGGTGTTATCACACACATCAGAGCCTTCTACAAGTGCTCGCAAGACGCCATTAGCTGCTCCTCACAGAAGCGTTAAGGTGAGATGAACAAAAAATACTGCTGTGCTACCCCAGGCACATAGTTTTGAATTACATACAATGGTGTATGTAGAATCCCTCAGTCGTCCAGGTAGAATCCATGGCCAATGGTGTATGTAATGGTGGAGCAGTGGTTAGCACTGTAACCCTCACACCAAGCTCTGGGTTCAACTCTTTCTTACTGCTGCTGCCACAAGCATACTGAATTTTAATTTGGATGTCATAATGAAATTCTCCTTCCATAACTATGGAATTTGAATCACCACGGACAGATTGTCATCAGTATCTTGCATTCAATGCCTTACAAAATCATCCACTGTGGTTTAAAGCAAAGATATTTCCTCTTGAATGGTACATTCCCAGTATGTGTCAGTTGATTTATCTTGTTTGTCCATGCTGCATCCAGACTGAGGTGACTGAGAGCAACCAGAGTATGACAAACCCGGTTTATGGTCCTCTTCACCAAGCTGATAAGGTAAGTCAAATGAAGCACTTCAGTGAGGTTCAAAACAAAGTTGTCTTTTAAAGCTCTTAGTGAGAAGTAGGATTGTTACAGTTACTCAAACCTCTAGAATCACCTTGAAATGTACAATCTTAGTAATACATTCTTATTTCATTATTTATTTCTTCCATAATTTACAGATTATGGCTGAAAGCAACCAGCCTGAGGTGGATAAGAGCAACCAGACAGAAACAGATGAAGCTAACCAGACAAAAATGGATGAAGGCAACCAGAGTTTGACAAGTCCAGTGCCTGGTCCACTTAGTCAAGTTGAAAAGGTAAATCAGTTAAGTTCTTCATTACAATGGCAGTGTTTTGTGGCAAAGTTTTAAGTCCACCAACATGTGACAGAGGCATTGTGTGTGTGTGTGTGTGTGTGTGTGTGCGTGTGTGCGTGCGTGCGTGCGTGCATGTGCGTGTGTGTGTGCGTGCGTGCGTGCGTGCGTGTGTGTGTGTGTGTGTGTGTGTGTAAAATCATCTGGATATGAAAAGTGATTTTCAAAGTGTAGCTTAGTATAACATATGTGTGTGTGAGTATAACCTGAATGTGATATTGTTTATATGGACATATGCTTTGTAAGGACTGTCTCGTGACATGCTTTTCAAAGTGTATGTTACTGTATGATCTGAATGTGTGAGTTTGTGTGTATGTAATCACCTGGATGTGATATGGTTTATATGGACACTGTTTTGTAAGGCCCCTCTCATAAAGTGATTTTCAAAGTGTAAGTCAGCATAAGATCTGAAAGTGTGTGAGTGTATGTGTGTAGTAACCTGAATGTGATATGGTTTATATGGACATTGTTTTGTGAGTACTCTCTAATGACATGCTTTCCAAAACATTGTCTTCTTCTACGCTTTGTGAAAAGTAGGATTGTTACAGTTACTACTCAAGCCTCTAGAATCACCTTGAAATGTACAATCTTGGTAATACATTTTTAGTTCATTATTTATTTCCTCATAATGTATCTTTTACAGATTATGGCTGAAAGCAACCAGCCTGAGGTGGATGAGAGCAACCAGACAGAAACAGATGAAGCTAACCAGACAAAAATGGATGAAGGCAACCAGAGTTTGACAAGTTCAGTGCCTGGTCCACTCAGTCAAGATGAAAAGGTAAATCAGTTAAGTCCTTCATTACAATGGCAGTGTTTTTTGGCACAGTGTGTGTGTATGTAATCAGCTGGATGTGATATGGTTTATATGGACAGTGTTTTGCAAGGATTCTCAGAAGGTGATTTTCAAAGTGCAAGTCAGTCTAAGATGTGAAAGTGTGTAGTAACCTGACTGTGATCTTGTTTATGTGGACATACACTATATTGCCAGAAATATTTGCTCACCTGTACACTGTTTTAGGGAACCACTGAAAATACTGAGAAACAGTTCATCAGTTCAAGTGAAATGGATCCAGTTGTCCGCAGTGAAAAGGTATATTTTATGCCGTGTTATTATTGTTTTGCTCTTTTATGGTTTCATAGATATCAAAATGTGAATCTGAAATCTGTAGTTCTGTCATTATTAAATGTTAACATATATTTTCACCAACAGTGTCAAAAGCACTTGCTTGTTTGCACAACAGTATCATCCTTGGACATGTGCCTCCAGTGTGTGGGACCTGTATCGTCCTTCAAGTGGCTTGGCTATAAGTGCAAAGGTGAGATGCAGTATTTGGTACAGTGGTGTAGTGTGTGTGGCTCACTGCCATAGGTGGACTAGTACTCCTTAGATATACTTGAAGGCAGGGTATTATGGCCCATAAAATAGAACAGATTTAACTGTGTTGCAGTTTGTTCAGGTGTCTGGCATAAAACATGCCTAAAGCAAATTACTGATGACTTCCACCACCATTCACAGGTGAGTACCTATTTAAGGCTTCTTGAATATTTAACATCTTTTGCATTGTCCAGTTATTTAACTTGTTTTCTCATTATTTCAGAAGCCACAGTCTTCTACATGTTCTGGGGATGAACTGGTGCCTGATCAGGACAGGGTACTTTCAGAAGTGGGTCAGATATCAGATACTGATAATAGCCTGTCTGATAAGGAGTACATACCAGACTCAGAGTCACAAGATGATGATGATTCAGGTATTAGCATACCCTTTACACCTAATCAGTCGAGAGATGGACAGGTTACAGAAAAAAACATCATGCTTGAAGAAGGAACATCTCATAAATTAGACGCTGACATCCAAGTTGAGCCTACCATATCCAATGTTTCACCACCTCTTGAAGACCATGTGGTTTCCAATAATACTAAAACATCACATTTAGCTGCTTCTATCAAAGGTCCGGCAAAGGAAAAGCCAAAGGATGAAGCACAGCTTCCCAGTCACGACTCAACACAATTGACGATGACCATAAAAAATTACTGTTACATTTGTGGTAAGCCACAAAGCAAAATTTCCCGCCACTTGAGAACACACACAACACACGCTGAAGTTGTACATGTATTTTCCCAACCTGAGCACTCAAAAGAGCGGAAAACATTATTAGAAAAAATGCGGAATAAGGGAAATTTTAGACATAACACTGCAGTTTTACAAGGTGCTACGGGACCAGTGAAAGTTAAGAGAAAACCTAAAACTAAAGAAATATTAGGAAAGTTTATTCACTGTATGCATTGTCAAGGGATGTACATTCGGAAGGAACTTTGGAGACATGTCCGCAAATGCCCCTGTAAGCCAGAAATTGAAGTTGCTGGTAAAGAACCTGGACGAACCAAAGTACTGGGTGTGGCTGCTGCTCTAGAGACTGTATCCAGTCACCAGATTTCAAGTGGTGTGTGGAAGCTCCTGACAGCTATGAAACAGGATGAGGTTGCCTCAGTTGTGCGAAATGACCTGTCTATCATTCAGTTTGCCCAGTCCCTCTACAACAGACATGGACAAGACTCTACAAAGAACGAATACATGAGACAGAAGCTCAGAGAAGTGGGTCGTTTGCTGTTATGTCTGCGCACAGACTTCTCAATACATAACCTGGAGGAGGCTGTTAAACTTGCTAATTTCCAGAGAGTTGTGCAAGCTGTTAAGAAAGTTGCTGGCTTTGATGCAGAAAAACGACTGTATGGAACACCAAGCCTTGCCCTTAAATTGGGACATAAACTTCAAAAAATCAATGACATTATCCACTGTAGGGCTCTCATGGCAGAAGAATTGACCAAGTCCACTGATATATTCAAGAAGCTGTACACCTCCAAGTGAGGCAAAGTACAACAAGCCATCAACATTACCCTTCACTGAGGATGTTCAGATTCTCCATCAGTACCTTGAGAAATCTGCAGAAAGTGCCTTTTCCAGCTTGAAGGAGTTGACTAGCCCTCACAACTATGCTCAACTTGCAAAAGTTACACTTGCACAAATCATTGTGTTCAATCGAAGACGTGCTGGGGAGGTTTCAAAAATGCGGCTCAAAAGTTTTATTGAAAGAGACAACACCAAGCTTCATGAAGATGTTGCCATGGGTTTGTCAAAGATGGAACAGAGGCTTTGCAACTATTTCAGTCGAGTGGAAATCACGGGCAAAAGAGGTCGAAAGGTTGCAGTTCTTCTCACACCAAGTGTGGTGAATTCACTTTCACTACTGACCAGTAAAAGGAGTGAATGTGATGTTGGTGCCACAAATATCTTCCTGTTTGCAAGACCCAAATCAATGAGCTATTACAGAGGACAGGACTGTTTACGTGTTCATGCAAACCAATGTGGAGCAAAGTACCCTGAGCATCTCAGATCAACACAACTCAGGAAACATGTCGCCACACTCTCATAAGTCCTGAATTTAAAACACAATGAACTTGATCAGGTTGCAGATTTCCTGGGTCACGATATCCGTGTTTATAGAGATTTTTACAGACTACCAGTTCCCACAACACAACTGGCAAAGATTTCCAAACTACTTTTGTCAATGGAGAAAGGACAGCTTTCCAGCATGCAGGGAAAAATCACTGGATGAGATCGAAATAGAGAGTTTGTACATCTATTGTTGAGTGTTAGTTTAGTCTGAAGCAACTGTACACAGTCGTCATTTGAGTTTTAATTTAAACCATTTCCTAGATGAAATTGTGTTTAGCGATACTGAAGCCAAGGACAGTGAGAATGAGTCAGAGAATGAGCCTGATCATAGTGACACGGAACTCACAACAGAAGTATGTGGAACTACTGTACCTGTTGACGCTGCTTCACAGTCTACAGTCACAGAGTAAGTCCATAACACTGGAGATTTTGGTAAGTTGCCTTACTTTAATATGTGTTTTTATGTTGATGAAATGTACTTTGACATCTTTTCCCCCACATTTTGTGTTCAGCAGAAACGGTCTCAACAGTGACATCCACTGTAAATGAGGCTGTCCCAGGCTCTGAAGGTAAGACAAGTTTATTAAAGGGCCCCTTTACACCTTTAAGACAAAAATGCATAGAGCCTATGTAAAACACATTTAGAAGGTAATAAAGATCACTAATGAAAACACAAATGAAATTCAGTAGAATAAAATAGAAGATTAAAAACTACAAATATCATTATCTATTTCACAGTATTATCATGGAGCTGTCAGTTGATTCATATTCATTCTGATGTCTAACATCAGACACAAACATGTCAGACATAAACCTCCCTGATAAGAATAATTGCAGGTGTTCTGAGATCTGCTGGTTTAAAGGCAAAGGGGTAATTATTTAATTGTATATGGAAAGAGTAAATGAATTCAGTTAGGTTTGCTGCAGCTGATGCGAGAGTCCATCCTAAATGGTGAAATTTTGATGACATGGTGAAAAAGTGACTTGTGAATTGTAATCTTAGAAACAGAAACAGGAATCTGGCAATCGGTAAATGGCTTTAACTCAGTTCTTTTGTGTCTGTGTTTTTCAACAAACACAGGACAAGATGCTGGTCCAAACAATCAAGCAAGAAGAGCACCAAAGAAAGCATGGTCTAAGGCTGAGGTCAATGCAGTAGTGAAATATTTTAAAGATCACATATCTAAAGGAAAAATGGCTACCAAAACTGAATGCACTCATTGCAAAATGGTTGTTAGAGCAAAGAACAGTGCAAAATATAAGGGACTTTGTTAGAAACCGAGGAGTGGCTGCAAAAAGGCAGTCAAGGAAACAAAATGTGTAAATTCAGATTTGTGTTCTATATAGTAGACGGCATGTATAGCGAGAATGTAGAACACTGTTTTTTAGTTATTGTTATAGAACAGGGTGGTTTCAGTATAAAACATTCACCTTTCTATCTGTTTAAGCAAGAAGGTTCATGTTCTTGTGTTATGTGGTTACATCATTAAAATGGGTCGCATCTGGTTACATTATACAGTACACCCACCAAACAGGGCTAGTCTGAAATGAAAAAGAAATTTGGTGCATTAATTTTTATGCATCTCTTTTGTTTTTGATATATTTTTATTTATATGTTTACCTTTTTTAGTATTGGTTTTGTGCATTCAACATGTGAACAGTATTTTCACTGTAAAAGCACATTATTTACACATAATATGACCTGTCCTGCTAATGCTGTGTTGTCAGGTATGTATACATGTTAATTTATGTTAATTAAAAAATGACATCATGGTCCGGACAGTGTTTGTTTCTGTCCTCATAAAACACAAATTTGTCAAAAAGTGAAATGTCTGCTTAAACCATAATTGGAGCAGGGCCGTGTGTATGAACTTCTGTTGTGTGTGTATGAAGTCTGAAGTGACCCAAATTTTTTTCAGATTTTTTAGAGTATCTTAAACCAACTCCCAAAGCTGTAGGACCTCGGGAAAGGGTAGTCCACCTAAACCACCTCCGGGCTTGTTTCACGAAATTGTCCTGCTAAACCCTGTAAACCCGTGTGTGTGTGTGTGTGTGTGTGTGTGTGTGTGCGTGCGTGTGTGTGTGTGTACATATGTGTGTGTGTGTGTACATATGTGTGTGTGTACATATGTATGTGTGTACATATGTGTGTGTGTGTGCGTGTGTGTACATGTGTGTGTGTGTGTACATATGTGTGTATGTGTGTACATATGTGTGTGTGTGCGTACATATGTGTGTGTGTGCGTGTGTGTACATATGTGTGTGTACATATGTGTGTATGTGTGTACATATGTGTATGTGTGTGTACATATGTGTCTGTACATATGTATGCGTGTACATATGTGTGTGTACATATGTGTGTGTCTGTACATATGTATGTGTGTACATATGTGTGTGTGTGTGCGTGTGTACATATGTGTGTATGTGTGTACATATGTGTGTGTGTACATATGTATGTGTGTACATATGTGTGTGTGTGTGTACATATGTGTGTGTGTGTACATATGTGTGTGTGTGTACATATGTGTGTGTGTACATATGTATGTGTGTACATATGTGTGTGTGTGTGCGTGTGTACATATGTGTGTATGTGTGTACATATGTGTGTGTGTGTGTGTGTGTACATATGTGTGTGTGTGTGTGTGTACATATGTGTGTGTGTGGTGATCATTGAGGGTGGAGCAAATTAATAAGATAAGATATGCCTTTATTAGTCCCACAGTGGGGAAATTCCAGTGTTGCAACGCACAGTTCAAGAACAGCAGGAAAATGGAAGATGCAAGATCTTGTTTTATTGCATGTTCCATTTTCCTGCTGTTCTTGAACTGTGCGTTGCAACACTGGAATTTCCCCACTGTGGGACTAATAAAGCCATATCTTAATCTTAATCTTAATCTTAAAACAAGATAATAGATAATGGCTAAAAAGATAATAATTTAGAAATAGACTTAAAGATAAACTCTAATTTTATTCTGGTGGAGCAAAAGTTTAAAATACAAAATATAAAATATAAAATACCAAAAAATAATACATTTAAACATTAATAATACAAATAATACATATAATGTCAGGTTTAGTCTTTAGCATCGAAAAAGTGATTTAATTCAAATATATTATTATTAGTAGTACTAATGTAAGTAATAGTAGTAGTAGTATTGCAGTAATTGTATAGCGTAGTTTCTGGTCAGGGCTGTTGTACAAGGAGGAGTAGGAGGAGGAGGAGGAGGAGGAGGAGGCCCTGTTTCGGCCGCTCGACTGGAGCTGAGCCATGACCCGGACAAAAGCTGGAAAGTCCGCCGAGTTGTTTCTGCAAACGGACAACACGTAAGTACAGTGTTAAAGCTACAGTACGTCACTTTTCTGATGGAGGATGGAGGAGGATGTAGTAATAGAATACAGGAGTGGTTGTCTTCATTGGTTTACATCTCCATGGAGACAATCAGGTGGGATTAAAGTGTGTATATAGTACGTATGGCAAATTTTTAGGATTATCTCATTTTGACTTAATCTGGTGAGATAATTAGAGGAGTTTTGGCCCAGAGTACATCATGGTTGCTAGGTAACGGTAATGAAATTCCCTAATGTGAAAAAAATTGTGAAATTTCATCTTAAATCTTAAATATGATGATATGATGATCGTAACTGTGTTTTGGTAAAATGAGCCGTCTGATCTGGCGTAGGCACTTTAAATTTATCTACACTGAGACAAGCAGGTGACACCACAAGGTCAAGTTACAGGTCAGATCTGTGGAGAGGCGAGTCAGCTCTCCGGAATAATTCTTGTTTTTCAAGGCAAAATGCATTGCTTTGCCAGGAATTTTCACGATAACTGACACATGTTTAGCTTTTTTCATAAGACAGGCATATAAGCAAATATTAAAGGTGCACTGCGTAACATTTCTAGTGGAGCGGTCATCACTTGCTTGTCTCCATGGAGATGTTATTGCTTTGCCTGGAATGTTCCATGGTATGACATTAAACATATCCATCTTGGATTTATTTATTACAGGTGTTTCTGTTGCTCAAAAATACAATCATTCCTTCTGTGAATAGGGGCGCCTCTCCACAGATCTGACCTGTAATGTGGGGTAGTGCTGTAACCTGCTTGTCACACTAGACAGGTTTAAGATATACTGCGGAACATTCTAGACAAAGCAATCACATTTGAGAAAAGACAGATTTAGTCTCCAACACTTTGTATAAGCAGGGTCACCACTCCACAGATCTGACCTGTAACTGTGCGTTTTGGATATTTACCCTGGAGAGAAGAAGGCTCCAATGATCCTGTCCTTGATGGGATTCTCCGCCAGCCCTGGAATCGCTTCGAAATCCTCCAAACTGGACAAATGAAATGAAATAAAAAAACATAAAAATAAAAAATAAAAGAAATGGAGTAAAGAAGTTGGGGAAAATTAGGACTGTTTCCATAGCAATTAACAATTTAAGGGTGCACTATGTAACTTTTTGGTTGGGAGCCTGTCACCTGCTTGTTTCTATGGAGATGTCATTGCTCTGCCTGGAATGTTCCACAGTGTGACATTAAACAGCTCTACTTTACATTTATTCAATTACAGGTGGTTTTACAACTCAAAAATACCTAGAAAAACAGACATTCTGACTGTGAGCGGGTCGCCTCTCCACAGATCTGACCTGTAACATGGTCTGGTTTGGTCTCCATGACGATAGAAAGGTTTAATGCCATACTGGGGAACATTTCAGACAAAGGCAAAGGATTCCACCTGGATGACTGAGGGATTTCACACACTTTCCAGACAAAGCAATGACATCTCCATGGAGAAATGCAGTTGATGGACCCTCCACCAGAAAAGTTACACAATACACCTTTAAAGAGCAACTTAATTTCACAAACTTTTTTTTTTTTTTTTAACTGATTACCTGTGTAAATCAGTCTAAAATAGAGTTATCTACATATTTGTAATCTTATTTTGACATTTAAGTTCATATTAACTTAACGTTTAAATAAACCACATTCACACATTGAATAAGTGAAATCCAAACTCTAAATACAAAATGGCGGGTCACCTCAGCGCTCCCTTTCGGTCTTGGTCCAGATGTTGAAACCTGTCGTACAGGCGCTGGATATGAGCAGCTGAGACTATAGAAGACAAAACAAGCAATCAAAACTAGTCATAATGCTACTTTACGGAACATTTGACTTATTTTAATGTGTTTCATATACACGACAAGTTAGGTTACACATATTACTATTGTTTTTGTATGTGTGTGGAATCCCTCAGTCGTCCAGGTAGAATCCATGGCAAAAGGAGAAATTTAATTTGTCAACTGGACAGAGTTTATTTGGTTGAATACGTTTCGCACACACAACAAAACGAGGTTAAGAACACAGATAAAACTATAGAAAATCAACTTGAGTTAAAAGTGTAAAAATGTGCGTTTGACAGTTATTTCCATTGTCTCCAGAAGACCACAAAAACATCTCCAAGAGGGTCTGGCTGCAGACGTATGTGGAGCTCCACTCTAGACCGGAAACACCTGACCTCCACTTTTATAAACGAGGAAGTACATACGTCTCAAACGGAAACACGTCACCAATACTTTTATAAATGAGGAAGTACATACGTCTCAAACGGAAACACGTCACCTATACTTTTATAAATGAGGAAGTACATACGTCTCAAACGGAAACACGTCACCAATACTTTTATAAACGAGGAAGTACATACGTCTCAAACGGAAACACGTCACCAATACTTTTATAAACGAGGAAGTACATACGTCTCAAACAGAAACACGTCACTTCCACTTTATGCAGACCTGTGGAGCTCCACTCTAGAATGGAAAATACTGATTAATTAAGATTGTGTGTAGTGTAGTTTATAAAATGTTTTTACGTTGTGGAATTTGTTGGCACATATGTTCAAGGTGCGGTTTGTAGGGAGGGATTTCCACTTCTGGTTTTGATACCTCCATTTCTGCTAAATTATCTGAATATCTGGTATAATTGCAGATTTTCAGAAACAAACAAAAACGGCACCTTATAAAAGTAAAGAGTTCACATGAAAATAAAATAAATGCATAAAAAACACAACAGTGAATAAAAATATATTCACATATAAAAGGGGCAATTTCAAAGCTCTAATTTAAAGGAATAAATTAAACTCATTCACAAAGGAAATAAAAAAAGAAGAAAAACAGCCTCTTTTCTCTCAGTTAGGCCCAATGAGCAGAAGCAAAAGTTTCAGGTCATTCTTCGAGTGTGTTATGCTTGGTTTTATCTTAAAAAGTACTTATGTATTTGCTCATTTATAAAAGTGGAGGTCACGTATTTCTGGTCTAGAGTGGAGCTTCTTGCTTAGGTTAGTTGGACATTTTGGTGAGTTTAGTTTATACATTTTTCTTCCTGGTTGGTCGATTCCATACACAGAAATACACAAGCCAAAAGCGTAAAGAAGATTTGAATATATATCCATCATGGAAGTCGGTCTTTTATAGATCCATGAAATCTGTGAACTTGAGCAACAGCAACGAATGTTATCCCGAAATGGCTGCCGCATCGTTATTATTATTATTATTATTTTTTATTAATGAGTAACTTCGAACATACAAGCCACTGACAGGGTGAAGTAAAGAATTAGTACATAAATAAATAAATAAACAATAATAATAGTAAATAAGAAACTATTTTAAA